>JAUMGZ010168006.1:0-15355 GCA_032359645.1 Pododesmus macrochisma
ATGATTCATACCACGTATAAATGTACGATACCGAAAGGTTAGTTCACAATGACTGTTTCTTATCAAAAGATCCATATACACGCACTTAATTGTTTTATGTTTCTTATCACATTATTAAAAGAAAGAATAGGTAGGAACAGTTAAATCTTCAAAAGAGACAGTGGCGACACTGTTAGTGGTTAAATAGAAACTATTACCGAACAATGTTTGGTTTATATAAGCCACACGTTTAACAAAATAGAGCACGAGCACCTGGTTTTGCTTCAAGTGTTTTTTAATAGAAGGTCGTTACGTTTCCTTTTTAAGTTACTCAATGTTTATTTGGTTATTTTATTCTGTGTACATCCCACGTTTTCCTTTTGTTTGCCTATGTCCATGGACTTAAGGCTTTAGAATATCGTCTTAGTTTTTAAACTATAAGTAGAATCTACGGATCTACCATGTAAAAGCCACTGTTTTCGGCTTATGCTGCTTGGCTATGTCCTATTTTCGTGTTACAATTGCCGTTTTCATATAATATATAAATATGTTTTACTAGGTTAGATTTTTATTTATAATTGATTTGGACAGTTGGTTGTTGAGATGCTTGACAGCGCTATGAAGTGTATTTATTAAATCGTTAAATGTTTGTTCATACTGAAGACTTCTTGTCTCATGTGAAGTCACTTTATTTCCTTTAATTCTGGTGCTGATTTGTCTGATTTTATACAAGGACTATTTAGCGCAGTAATATCAAATCCAAATGTAAACAACTTGAACTACTTTCTAGACGTCGACAGAGGTGTATAGGGGGAACAGAACGACAACTCTGTGTAGACATTGTAACGTCTCCGTAAATACACATGGATGTTCGTAAAATGTGATGACATTTTAAAGCAAGAGTTTACTTTACGAAGTTATTGAAGCAAGTTTAATGTGCCCGTCACTCAGACCTATGACTTTCTTATTGATAAGTGGCTTTTAAGGTTACAACGATTCGATACTTGTATTCAAAATGTTTTATGTGAATCATTCGCAACAAACGTTTTTACTTTGCACATTTAATTCAAATAAAATCAATATTTCGACTAAACACTTGTTGGCTCTGTTTGTTTCTTTGTTTCTTTTATTTGAGGTTATCGTCCCTTCGACTCATGTCTAGGTCATATCGAGACGGTGTATGCTCGAGACAGTACGCACTTTATAGTGCTGCCTTACTGACATATCACACCGCAGACACATTGATATATGATTCTTCACTAGGTCACATTATCCTGACACCGTTCCAAGCAGTCCTTACAGCAGAGATTACCTAATTTTTATGTCCTAGGTTTGACGTGGAGAGGAATCGAGCCGTGCCTACTGGATAAAGAGGCGAACGTTTTACTTTTGAGCCACCGCGACGGTACTTGTTGACTCATGTGGGCAGTGGGCAAGTTGCGAACTGAATGACCATTTTGTTATCAATGTCTGATGTTTGGATGATAAGTTTACAAAAGTCGGTCATTATTACTTAGCAACTGTCATAGCTTTTCACTTAAATGTAATACATGTATTCGTTTTTTTCTCACCTTGTAAGCAGCAAGACTATCATATGACGAATTTACCCGGATCAATCTAAAGACCACAAAAATCAGGTCCATTTAAGTCTAGTTACACTTATTTTTCCCTGTATATAAAGACCACCTCCAAATAAAGACCAAATGTTTCTGGTCTGTTGCGTGGTATGTATGGACAGCTTTGACTGCAAGTCTATGGATATTGAAAATCAAAAAGGAAAACGGAGAAAGGACACAGACAAAAGGACACAAAAGAAACACAAATACTTAACTAAAAAAACCATCAATAACTTTGATTCAATTAAAAGCTGCTACTAATATTTCACCCATCGTGACGTTTCCGTGTCGATTGATCATGTAAAAACTTTTACAATATACTCTTAACAAAACACTTAATGATGAATGTTATTCTAAGCCTGACCTGTTTAACAAAAACGGTGTTCGCGCTAATTATTGCCAACAATTAACTTTGATGTATTGAAGCACTTAAAAAGAGTTTTATAGAACATTTTAGAGACCAAAGAAAATAATGTAATAATCTTTCAAAAATGTTATGCTCCAATCACTTTCTAAAATGGTCATCATGTAGCTAACAATATGCTTTGCTGTGATGTTTGTGTTTTTGATGTCCCACAACCGCTGGTTAAGTTATTATGTTGGGATCCTGTTCACCAGTTTCACAACTTAATTCAATTCGTTGAATGTACGTTCTAAGTCGTCCTGGGGTGGTGTTTGGCATCGACAATATTTGCGTTGTTGTTTTATGCGTGTTCATTGCCCTATATTTACCGTACTATGGCACTTTATGTCCGAACAAAATTCAAATTGCATTCATATCCCCATGAAGCCTGTCACTCATTGGTTGCTTTTGTCTAGTTACTTATCGTCTAGTTACTTATCGTTTAGTTTCTAAATAGAAAAAAAGTGCATGGAAACATAGAATAAAAAAATGTTACATTAATGTTAACGATTCAAGCTTTATCAAAATTTAAAACATGTCGAAGAAGTTTTCAGGGTTTTAATTGTTCGGGGATGATGGTCATGATACAAGGGGAGACATAACGTTACAATTTGCTCATATGCGTGAAGTTTGTTGTACATATGTTTCATTAGTAATTAGCGACCACCTCTATAAATAGACCACATGTACATACCGTGCAACCTGCTCTAGCGACCACCTCTATAAAGAGACCATCTGTACATACAGTGTAACCAGCTGAAGCGACCACCTCTATAAAGAGACCATCTGTACATACAGTGCAACCTGTTCTAGTGACCACCTCTATAAAGAGACCATCTGTACATACAGTGCAACCTGCTCTAACGACCACCTCTATAAAGAGACCATCTGTACACAAAGACCACTAAAATACGATACCTTGAGGTCTAATTACATGTTTGCTCGTGAAATGATCCATATACTCGACACAACTCAGACTAGACTATGTTTGGAATTTAAAACATATCGCCTATATATTTGAATATCGCAAAGGTAATTAAAAAGTGTTATTCTTTAATGAACGAGTCCGTGCTCCAAACCAAGATACACGCGTTTGTGTCAGTACAACATGGAATTCTCAATGACATTCAGTCAGTGCATAAAAGAGAAAAAGAAAAAATATTGATATGAACAATAAAGATGAAAGGATCATGCGTAGGTTTCTGTTTACAAAAAGCATTACGATGCAGCCAATGCTTCCTTTTGCCAAATAGCTGAAACATCAAGGCTTTGTATAACTATAAATTATACCGAATGAGATATTACTGTTGCATTACATAATGATTTTTTTGAAATCACGAGTATTGTGCGCGACGTCTACATGTCTAGTGTATTACTTATAACAAAGGATATATTTAGATTTCTTTGGAACAACAAACATTATCAACCTATAGCACAAGATTTGCTATATAATACTATATCGGACGGAGGACTCGACATAATAAACATAAAATCGAAAACAGATACATACTATATCGCACATATACAACACTTTATAAATGGACACACTGCAAAATGGACATATTTCGCCAAATAATGAATTGTACCACAACTCAGACAATATAACCTAGACTTATCGAGAAAAAACAGACCCCACAGTGACACAGTGCCTACCTTTTACAAACAATGCTTGACAACTAACTTTACGCAGACTGATAGCGATAGACGGGACACTGGACATATTTACTTCAAACAAGAGACAAATCTATAGAACCTTTTTAACGACACAAACAAAACCAGCAAAAATAAGACGAGACAAGGTGATGATAGACTTTGACCAGGTATTTCCTAACATATATGATAAATTTGTTAGACATGCTACTTTGGACACATTATTTAAAATAGGTATATTTATAAGTTACTTTCCTAAATAACTAAATAGTAAATAAACACAATATAAATAACATTAGAAAAAATATCCCATACGCCTTGACAAGCTTTGCTACACTGGCATCTATGTTCTTTTGAATATGAAATTGGGATAATTTCAGATTTAGCTAAATAACAGTTTACAAGAGCTTTCCATATAAATATACTAAACCTATAATATACGTCTATAACATCTTATGAAAATACATATCCCAAATGTTTTACTATTAAAACCAACGTGGCAAAATAAGAATTTAATATATTAGAAAATGATATATAACAAATGATGAATTCAAACAAGATACGAAAAAATGCGAAAGCGAAGCAAACAATGATAGTTTATAAAAATAACTTTTTTTTCAAACTAAAGAGACAATTACAAATGACGAATCATTTTATACTTCTGTTGTGTGGACACTTAGAAATTCGATATCACTTTACGACAGACAAGTTACGACAGATTCAAAATTACGGACTAGATTAATGAGAAATTTTAAAAGACTTATTACAACAGAATTCAAAAAATATTGGATAAAGACAGCATTTCTCGGCTGGACAACAGAAGACCAATTAATATTGAACTTTCAGTTAAACATTATGTAAAAGCGGTTTTTATATATAAGCAGGTTTTTAAAAATAAACTGTAAAAAAAAGGACAGACAAACCATCAACAGCCGCCATCAAATAATTCAGCACCAGAATGAAAACAAATTAAAATGACGTCACAACAATCGTCGATACTAGTTATGCATGCGGACCGACTTAGGACGGTTATCCAGTACGAAACCAGGTGGTGTGGTTAAACCGGTAAATGGGTCTCGACCTTCCAACTTCCCACATGACTCTTAAGTATAGAAAAACATTAAAAGAATTGATAAATACACTTTATGGCGCTGTCAAGTATGTAAAAAATCAAACACTTGCAACCAAAACTAGGCAATAGACAGGAAGGTAGACTGATTTGAGATAAGGCATTACATGAGAACCCAAGAAACTTAAAGGTCATTATATGTTTCTCAATGTTTTTTTTTTAAAAAAATTTACGCGACAGTGTTCAAGCATATTAAGTCAAAGATTATCGAGTTAATCTTTCAATTCTAACAGTAATCTTTAATTATAAAGTAAATAAAGTCCTTTTTATAAGCAGTCATTTCTCTACTCCTATTTTATTACCTTAATACCATATCTACGCAATTTAAACGCGATAGAAGATGACGTAACGTGTCCGTAATGAACCCTGACCTCTTCTGATGGCAATTAACGCCGTTTCATTCACCAACATCCTATCCTCCCGAGGGTCAAGTCTTGAACAATTAACTTGTTCTCAAGGCCCAAGGTTACTACTGCCCAGGTGTTCACAGGTAGTGTAGTTGTTAAAACGCTCACTTCTCATTAATGCGGCCCGGGTTCGATACGCGGTGTCGTAAGTGGGATGGTACGGGATCGCCAACCTGAACACCAAAATAATCCACTCGCGCTACCATCCGTACCAACGAGAGAGATTTCAGCATAAGTTGTAATAACTTCGATTTCAATCGTTATGAAATAAATAAAGTTTAAACTTTTACTACTGCCCAGCAATGCAAGCATGGTGAACGAGGCTTTCTATAGAAAATAGATAAGTTGCTCCATATGCGAGGATAATGCTCAAAACCTTCTTATTTATTAGATTTTTTTTTTTTTTTTAAAAATTGTCTCTTTTTATCTGGTTCGGGGAGGGGCATGCCCTACTATTTAAACAAAAGCGAATCACCACCCCTGGAGACTTCTAAGTTTGATATTGGTACAGTGGCTTTGAAGACTTTGCAGAAGACGATAATGTTGACAACGGACGAATTTCTAATGCAAAATCCACTCTGGATCTTTGGTCAATGTGGACGTAATAAATCGCAAGATCCTTTGAAAACTAGGCGTACGTCATTAAACAAATAAATCTGATGAAAGATAATAAGAAATAGGGTTATAAGAGAAAAAAACAGACTGACAAATAAACAAAATAGCCACACAGACAGATTATGCCCTAAATAAACTTGCAAACCATGAATGCATGGACACAAAAAACATAATATTTAAAAGTGACTTGAAATCAATCACGACCCTTTGCGTCTGAATCAATCACCTTCAACGGACCCGGAGAATATTCTTTGGGTCATGTTTATTTGTTTTACCACATCATTCAACTATGCTGAACGAACACCGTTCCACGGTTACTTGTTTAATTCTTTGTTAGAATGTGTCTCCTATCCAAAGGTCGTTCTCCTTAACTAACTGAATACTCACGTTAAGAAGAATGTTTTGTCGATCACGTGTCATGATATATGTGTAACACTAAGTGTCTCTACTTAATGTGTTTCCGTAGAGATGACAGTCATCTTAAACATCAATTTTATGTTTCTCTACACGAATGACTTTACAAAAATAAGTAAATTTGTCTGTCTTTTGATTGTACATAAATACAGATATCTGCTGACGAGGATTGAGCATCGAAATAACAGTTCAGAGGAATACGTTAAAAGTTTCTTTTTTGACTGCGCATAAACCTAAAGTGTAGCTCAATTACCTGGAAAGCTATATTGGTCAAGTCAGACAGGTTAAAGGGTAAATGCCATAAAAACCTCGTGAATTCTCCGGAGGGAACGCTAAGCTGTCGTTTTGTGTACCTGAATTTCCCCCTCCCCTTGCACGATCATTATACCTATGTAACTGTCGATATGGCATCGACTCATCCTTTTCTCTGTACTATTCCTTTGATTCCACGTTTCTGTCGCCGCTTCCCGCCCTGTCCTTGTCGCTTGGGTTTTCTCCTATGTTCTTTTGTCACAATATTGGTTAAATACTCTAGGAGTAACGATAAGCCCCAATTAAACAAGCGAATCAAAAATGTGAACAAGGCCATTTTTTAAGTAGACTAAGTGTTGGAGTGTGTTTGTGACAGAGCTATTTTCATATTTCTGCTTGGATATGATTTTTGTCCCTTTATAGCTAGACAATGGATGCAAGATGAGGGTCTCTCACACAGCGTATGTGTTCTATCCTCTTTTGACATATGAATCCATTGGTGGCAGGAAACGCTTGCTCAATCCAAGCACCTGGTTTTGCTTCTGGTTTTTTTAGTAGAAGTTCGTGATGTTTCCTTTAATACTTAATACTTAAATGTCTTTTTTTTGTATGCGTCACACGCTTTTCTTTTATTTGTCCATTACTATGGACTTGTGGCTTTTTAATATTGTCCTGGTGTTTCGTATTTGTCGTTAACTTCAAGATCTTTTACACTTACTACCCATCTCAAGTTTATCTATATCTAGGATCTTCTTACTTCATTTTCTATTGATCGTCGTTGATGACGGTTGATACGTAATTAGGCCTGGAACCTCGGACGAGGTTTTCCAGCACAGAATATTGTTCTTTTAGTCCCTAATAGATATGATATTTCTTGGTGACCCGTTTCATTAAGCACAATTGACATTGACAAGAAAAGTTCATGACTTAACGATGGTACTTGCTGGTGGCGCTAATATAAAAGTTGTCATATCCTATTAAACAAGAAGCTCAGTGTGCGAGTCGCTCACATAAGTAAAACAGCCAGTCATAGCAGACAGAATCCACAAATTCGAGGCACTTTTATCAAATATATGCCTTGTTTGAAAGAAGGAACATGCTATTCAGTTTCGAAAAATCCAGCATAATTTTATGTTTTTCGTCCCAAAGCTCACCACGGTTTAAACTGTTAATTTCTATTGTGGAGTTTACAGTGGCATTTACCAAATTTAGGCTTTTGCAGCCTACATTTCTTAATTTTTGCTCATTATGCCTAAGCGTGTTATAATGCCATCGATATATATTCTCGAAAGTTTGATCAAACTTACTCCACAGTGTTACCGATGTCATACAGTAGGTAAAAACATTGGCAAGTTTTATAGAAGATACAATTTTTTTTTATTTTGCCGTACGTCAATTTAGTTCTTTCTTCCTAACACAGAACTGGGCGAGTGATTACTCTCATACGCCCCTCCCCTTTTTTATACCTGGCTTAGGTGGTTTCCTTTGTACCCCAACGAGCACACTGATTGTTCATCAATGTCACTAATCATATACTTGACTATATGTGGAATCTATGAATCTACCATTAATTATCCACTGTGTTCGGCTTTATGCTACTTGGCTTTGTCAAATTTTCGTGTTTTCAATTGTCTTTTGTAAATATGTATAAACGCTTTACTCGTTTAGATTTTTGAAGACAATTGATGATAGCGGTTGTTTGTTGAGATGATTTACAGCGCCATGAAGTGTATTTATTAAACTTGTAAACGTAAGTCTATACTAAAGACTTCTAATTTCATGTGGCAAGTGGGAAGGTTGATGCCTCATTAACAGGTTTAACCGAACCGCCTTGTTTCGTGTTGGCTTTGTAGCTTTGAATGACCGAGGTCTTGTATATTCTTATTTCATAGATTCATTTGCTTTGGCCTAGACCTGAAATGCGTTTCGAGGGTATCTCGCACCGAGTATTGTTGATCATATTTCTTCTTGCTTTTTCTCTTATAGATAATAAATTTATTGGTTGCATTTTTCAGTGTGCAATTTTGTAATCTAATGAAGTATGACCGACTCGATATACCCTTGTATGTAACAAGAGGTATTTTATAACCCTTAGTCTATGGCGATCTTGTTCACAAACTTAGGAAAAATACTTAAACGTTACTAACACCTTCTAACAGTACTACTAGGACTCTCAATGAAGGGTTCGAATTCAAACCTGATATAAATCGAGAACACAGAATCCTGATTTGTATTGTTTGAATTTGATTCAGTTATTTTTTATAACCTTGCAGTTTAGTAAGCTTTAAGTTACCCCTGTACATTTGCGATAATATAACAATGTATATTCAATGCTTATACTTTAAATAAAACTATGTGTGGTCTATACGGATAAACCATGTTTTATCCACTGATTTTCGATTTGTACTACTTGGCTATATTCTCATGTATCCTTATTTTACTATGCCACCAAAAAAGATTTTAAAAAGGAATTCAAAATATCTTTGAAAATAATCTTAAATGTGCACGTTTAAACAGTTTATGATTGTTTGAGAAAATAATGAAAATTGAATATTAACCGCGTCAAAGCCATTAAGCTGTGTAAATCGATATAATACGTCTGTAAATATTGAATATGTGAATATGCGGCAAGGTTTCAATCGATCGTTTCAGCAACTGAAGTGTACAGTAGTTAAACTTTTTAATTAATAATTCTTTTAAAGTGAAAGTTTATCAGATGAACTTTACATGTTCAGTTTTAAATTGAAAGTTCACTTGGCAAACTTCCCTGATATATTTATTGGGCATATTTAATAAGTGCATGACACGAACTTTATTATGATAAAAGCAGGAAGGAAACAAGCAATTTCGCCGTCACGCACATAGTATGTGGACGCGGAGAACTCGGGACGCCATTTGTATTGTTTTTGTTATAACAAATAGGCTTTGGGAAGACTTATAGCATCCCCGAGTTTGCCGATTGCAATTGGCGTAATTGAAAACTGGAAGTAGAAAGAACTGCTGTCAGGATTTTTTATACATGAATGCTAGCATTTTCAGGAGATATTTGTTACGTTAAATACAAGATAAATGACGAGCATCGTTTACAATAGACGACATCATCGATCACGTGCATCTCATTATTAAGTGAATGCTACGAGGTGGGGATAAATTAATTTGTTTTCCAGTAGTAACACTAAGGGACTATTTACCACGATAATCACTTCTATTCTCTTGTTGAGTTAAAGGACTGTGTGAGCTGATGAGAGCATATCGGACATACACTAAACATCCTGTACGTAATTCACAGTGATTATAGCAGTGTAATAAAGTGTTGAGACTTACACTGGGAAGAAAACACTTCCTATTATTCATAATCCTAAATATTACAATCAACCATTGGAGTTAAATCAATAAAGCTTCTGTGGACGTGTGTGAACGCGACAGTACCACGGAGGAGATATATTAACGTTATGGTATAAATTACTTATAAACTTAATCACGAATACTTGGAATGTTTAAAATAATGAGGATACAAAAATGTTCTCAAATTCATTGCAAAAAGATCGCATATTTATAGTTTAAACATTTTATGTTGATCTTAGTAAGAGCATTCCCAAGGGTAGCTTACTGTCAAATTGACGTCTCTTCTTTATCGATCGCTCCCATTTTTGCAGCTTTAAAGACACCCAAAAGCCTTATGTGCACGACATCAAACTACCACGACTTTCATTTGTTTGTGATAGATTCCTTGATTGCTAAACGTTATCGATACCTACATAATCGTATGGATGAACACATGTAGAGACCGATCTATTTTGTATCTAAGCTGAAGTTCTATTGGTTGTAGTTGAACTGATCTTGTCACCCTGGTAACCATCTCACGCGCACATTTGCATAAGACAACAATCATTGTTTCATTGCTCTCTGTACATAGCGTTAGCGTTACTCGGATCGTTTTCTATATGGAAAAGATGCTTGTTTAACACAGATGCTACAAGAACATGAAAGTTGAAACTGCTGTGAGTGACTATAGCTATAGATATTATTGTGAGACTTGTAGGAACATCTAGCTTCGTTTGTCTGCTAGACTCTCTGATAATATTAACTTGCAACAGAAGTTCCAGGGCTGTTTACTTATTGATCTCGGAGGCAAAAGCTGTTCATTTAGATTACCAAGCAGAAGCAGGGGCGAAACAGCTGATTTGTCGAGCAGATATTCCCTGTTCGTTTAAATTGGAAAGCAAGGCAAGGCGTCAATATACTACAATCGGACAAACATTCAACAGTGATATGAAATAATTATTAAGTACTTATACATCAAGCCATTTGAGAACTGTTTGCGACTGATACCTATAATGTGTTAAATTATCGTGTACACGCTCGTGTGTTACAAGCTCTCTAGTGACCATGTCGGAAAATAACTCCAGCGAATCCGTACAGGAGACCACAGATTTCCCCGATATCGTGGAACTCAATGTCGGAGGGGTGTTTTACACTTCATCTCTTGGAACTTTAAGAAAGGACGGCGAATCTCTACTTGGACAAATATTTAATGGAAAGTCAAAAGTGAAACTATTTAAGGACAACAAGGGAAAATACTTTTTGGATAGAGATGGCGTTCTGTTCAGATACATTTTAGATTATCTCAGAAATAATAAGCTTGTTCTACCGGAAAACTTTCACGAAAAGGAAAGATTAAAACAGGAAGCGGAATATTTTCAGTTACCGGGGCTTGTTAAATCGCTTGCCACGTTAATAACGGCACCTAAAATAGGACAGCTAACTCACGCAAAGATCCCTCCGATTTCGAATAGCAATTCTTTGTCCCCAGTTTCACCGTCCGGGAAAGCACCCGGTTATATCACCGTAGGGTACCGGGGTACGTTCGCATTCGGTCGTGACGGCCTAGCTGATGTCAAATTCCGCAAAATAAGTCGCATCATTGTGTGCGGGAAAGTCTCGCTATGCCGAGAAGTGTTCAAGGATACACTAAATGAAAGTCGGGATCCGGACCGGGGATGTGACGACCGGTACACAGTCCGGTATTTTCTGAAGCATACCTTCCTGGAACAGGCCTTTGACATGTTGGCGGACGAAAGCTTCCAGTTATCAGGATGTTGTGCTTCCGGCACAAACAATGTAGGAGAGGTCAAGGCCGGTATGGACACAGAAGAAGCAAGGTGGCAACATTTTAACGAATTTATCTTTGAGAGAAAGTAGCAACACACACAACAATTAACATTTCATACTGTTCCATGCATATTAAAGTAACTGCTATGGATTATAAGTGAAATCAATCACGTTTTTATATATAGAAAATTCAACTATATGGGCCACATCGAAAAGACATCAGAATATTTATGTTGATACGGAGTGTTATAGATTAGAATATCACGCACCAAGGCTATGTCAGTGATAGACCATTTGCACGCACACGAGAGAGGGAGAGAGTTGCTTAATATAATGTTAATCATGTTGGATTTTAATAGTTATTCCTATGAAATAACTGGCAAATTTGGATATTTACAGGTTTCAAAAGGTAAACATTCCCAAAATTTATGTTATATTGTTTAAAACATTCACTAACCTTCGCCTTGTGCTAACTAGGATTAACCGATGCAAATAACATGTGTCTAAACATGTTTCAATTACATGCAAATATACGATCCCCAAATGCTCGCGTTTGAATCATATAGATAATAACACCATAGACTATGACCATATTGGCACTTAGTCAGAGATTTACATGTGTAACTTACATCTCAGTTTATGCACTATATGCTTATTTATATGTAAATACATACATCTTAATTTGCGATCATTTGTCAGAATTAGTGATTGAACTCTATAATTAGTTTCATGATTTCCATGTGTCTTATGTAATGTGTACATAGATTGAAATCAAAATAGATTGTCCATTGGTGTGTATATATAATTATATAGATATGTTTGTGGGGTATATATACATATTTTAGTGATCAGTAGATTATAAACAGATTTTTCTCTGAGATATAATGTTAATATAGATAGTGTAAATAGCAAGTAAGAGGTGAACGGGCACACGTTATTGTCGCTAGTGTTTACCTGTAACTCATGTTTCCGTTTGTTTATTTCTAGTTTCCTATTTCGGCTTCTTTTTTAATCCAAGCATTTATTAGCAGGCCTTTCATAATGACAGCTTTTTGCAAATGTGATTTCTTTATTCGAGTGATATTAGTATTTAAAGCACGTGGAAAGAGTTAAAATCTTATATTCATGAATATTTTTTTTTTTTTAAATAATACCTGTTAAGATGCAAATTGATGTATATCTGAATATGTTGTATATTAACAGAGTTAACATGACAAATGGAACAATGTACACCCACAGTGGTATACTAAAACAGTTATACGCAATACAAACATATACATACAATCCTCCATGACGTACACACGTAATTATGCATATCGTTCGAAAACGTTAAATTAGAATCTTACTGCAAATGATGTTGATGTGTTGACAATTATGTTATCGTACATGTTACATCCAACCATGAATAATTAGATATTTAGAAGATGTACACTGTACACGTATAAGTTATCATACGTCGATGTTAACGTTTTAATAAACAATAAAAAAACACTGCAGATTTACTCTAATCTTTTCTTTATCTCAAGAGCGCCATTAAGGCGATGTACCTATGTGTTGTGAATGTTATTGACCCTTGGATGTGTTTTATCTTTAATCTCGAAATGGAAGTATATCATTGCTGTTAGAATGAGTGTACTTTAACGATAAGGATAATAAGTTGGGGGAATGGGTAAGGATAAAAAGTTGGGGGAATGGGTAAGGATAATAAGTTGGGGGAATGGGTACGGAGATACGTGTAGCTCCAGTAAACCCTGTTCTCTTCGCATTAAACTATTAGTTTTTTACAAACATTTTCTTAAATCGTCACGGACTTCACAAGTCTTTAAATGTATATATACTATAACATCAGGTTCTTGTAATACATTATTTGTTAAATCAATATATATTACTGAATTCAGTGTAAGTAAAGCGACATAATCAGAGGTCTGACGTTCATGGGCATTCGATCAGCGGTTCTCAACTGTAAATGGTGCCCAATATTTCCGTGGCGACACATTGACAATCCATGCATCAAATAAACACTATCGATCTAGTCGTTTTTAATGAATAATACACGGTAATAGTATCAAACGCTTTTAACATCGCGTGCATTTACACGGAAGTTACCTTAAACACTGTCACATGTGTCCGTAGTTGACAATGACATCATGAACAGCAGCACACAAAGAGACACGTCACAGAACATGCACATGTGTCATGAACACTGAATGCTACTCACACTTTGAGTGATGGTTTAATAAACTGTGCTAACGAGGACAATTGTACGCAATTTTCCTTAATGTGTAATATCCAATTAATGAATTGTTTGCGTCATATTTATTGGGTTTGATGTATAAGAGGCGTTCACTTTCTAGCATCTTATGTAAACATACAGATCTGAAGTGTAAGTTTGCCAATATACGCCGTATTGAAGGATGCTTCATTAGACGGGTCAGACATATTTATAGACAATCTAAAATACATCTATTTCTGTTTATAACGAAGCTCATACTAATTCGTTTCTCACACCGGCGCGTGTTAACCTGGATGTTTAGAAACGGTGGCGTTAGTACTCAGTCACTTCCGTCTACTTGTGCTACGTAATTGATTGACACTGCGGCTAAACGTGCCCTGTAAATGACGCTCTTCTAGTACACCAGTAACATACGTTTCATATATGTCTGCTTTACTGTGAGTGCTTCTTTGAAATTGTCAGGGTCTAATCAATACGTGTTCAGCTGTTTACCGATGGGTATAAATAATTACTACAACTTCGACGCAAATAATCATTAGACTATAAATTAATCATATAACTGATTAAAACGAGCCAATCGAACGACCAACTTGAAACAGGAAGGACTACACGAGCTTGTTTTGTTGAACTAGATATGTATCTCAATATAACAAGAAAGTAAACTGAAGCGTTCACGCTAAAATCAATATATTGTTTGAAAAATACTTTGATCAAAAGAACGGTGTTTACATATTTAAACAGTTAATTGACAGCTTTAATGTTTTGTTTACTTTTTACAACCCTTATTTACATCGATAAAAGTAATTTTAAGTGGTACAAACTACGATGCAGAAATGTAATGTTTATTGTAGGTAACTCTCCGTCGCTTACATGCAGTACGCTTATAAACGGAAGTTTGATAACGATTTTACGTACAACAATTATCTCTGCATTTCGAGATAGTTAACTCGTAACGACGAGACTAACTTATTGTGTAACTCGTTACAAGTTAGCTATCTAGTACGAGTTAATACAGAAACCCCGCCAATTAGCCCTTATGATCGCTTCTGTATATAAATGACGCCATATTCAGTAGTTTAGATATTCTGTGTAGCCTCTATGTATATACAAACTTGCACACTCAAACTGGTCACTGATGAAACCCCGCCAATTAGCCCTTATGATCGCTTCTGTATATAAATGACGCCATATTCAGTAGTTAAGATATTCTGTGTAGCCTCTATGTATATATTGTGGTTTGATATTGACCGAAGAGAGTTCAATAGGTCGGTGGGTTAATAAGGCTATACCAACCCTAAAACAGGTAGGAAGCAACTCTGAATACGTAATATAACTGTAAATTAAGTCAGGTAATATATTGTAGTGGCATGTTCTACACATTGATTTGCATTCAGATCTTCTTGAAGCTGACGCGTCCATTCTTTGCACAAAACTTTTTATGAATTACCGTTGTTAAAAGTTACTTATTGAAAAATTCAAATCAAAAGATTTTTCTGCAATTCATGTGATTTTCGATTGTTATTAGTAGGTTTGTTTAACAACCAA
>JAUMGZ010168017.1:926-15353 GCA_032359645.1 Pododesmus macrochisma
GGAGATTTTTCGGATATAGTAGATAATATGTAAGGGGAAGAGCACAACACTTTCAGATTTTTGATATGACTCCTAAAGGCCAGGTCAAAGGGGGTGGGGTCATGAGGTCACATTTTGTGTACTAAAAATGTAGTCTTTTTGCATATATATAAATCAAACATTATCATGAGTTCTACATTTTACAACAAAATATTTTAGCATATAGTGATTTGAGGTTGTGGTAAGGGTTGCTTGGGGAGAAAGGGGGGTTAATCCATACTGGCAGGAATATGCGATGCCGTGCCATAGACAATGTAGTTCTAGTTATAAACATGGAACACAAGGAGAAACTTCAGCCTTGACATTTTAGCTCATAACCAGCTTTCAAAAATTGACTTTTAATATTCTGTTTAGTTTTTAAAAATTATTGAAAAATTATACTTGGATGACACTCTTTAATGTATATTCTAAATTTTCTTCTTCTTAATTTATATAAATCACATTAATAATGATCCCACACCACATTTAATTCTGCTGTTACTTTATGTTCATATATTTATAATTTGCATGTGGGCCATAATTATGAAATCTAGTCTCCTCATGAAGTTGTCTAGAATTTAGAGATACATGTTAAATCAAAAAATGTTTTGTGAGTTAGAAGGAATGATCAATTGATGCATCATACTTGTTAATAAGAAACTGACTTTTGTTGCTATCTTTTTTCATCAACTGTAAGCTTTCAAGTTATTCTGTGCATATCAAACAACTGCAACCTTTCAGTGAAGATAGTTTTTGTTAAAAGTTAAATCCTTAATTAATGATGGCCTTTTGTTAATCAGTTGCTTTCATTGTACGCCTGATTGAATTCATAGGACACCTGGGTGTAATAGAGGAAGAATGGCCATTAATTTACTCTTATTCTACTTTGTCGGCAAATTAGAGCAAAACATTAATTCTCTCTTTGTGTTTTGTCATTAAATTAAGGTCCCAGTTCCGAGATCAATAATTTGTGAAGTGAAGAGCACATGAATTATGATTAAGAGATGCTCCTACTACCATCAGAGATTTCCATTTTAACCACCTATTCATTGTACAATGGCTGTTCTCTGCGTATATTGATTGTAGTCAGTTTTACTGGTCGCTGCATTAATACATAATTGGAATTACATTGTACATTCTGTAGGGAGGAACTGTCTTCATAAATTGAATATCTAATGTGGTTGTCTTTATATTATATATATTTCATTTTTTGTGCCTTTTATCTTGATTTTTTGTATATATGTATGTATACAAAGACTTGAAAATTAGGTAATCTTCTCGCTCCCTGCTAAGCGCTCAGCATTACTAGTAAGAGGAGTACTGCGGTTGGCTTGGTATCATGATAGTGTGACGGAGTGAATTATCATGTCAATGTGTCTGCAGCATGATATTACAGTGAGGCAGGACTATTAAGTCGCCATAACTGCACACTGTCACATAGTTGGTCTAGTCAATTTAACAAACATAATTTTATAATGGAAATATAGATTGAATGTATCAATAAAAGGATCCATAGTTCTGTGTCTAAATTAGGGGTGCAACGATACACTTAACTTCACGATATAAGATGCGAATTACGATACTTTTTTTGTTACAATAAATCAGAGAAATGTGTGTTGATTTAGATATACATGGAGAAAATGTATACAAAAATTAATAGATTTTAATAAATGGTCTCCTTCTTTGGGAATGCTCAACATATATTTTATTTTTAATTAAAAAGTAATCCAAAGTACATTTATACTGAATTTCTCCCCTCTAACTAATGTAAACTGAAGCACTAAGTAATGAACAATTTCTCAATTTTTATGTCATGTCAATGTCCAGACAATGATGCTTTATTGTGTGTGCCCACGTTAGAAGTATTGCTGGTTTTGTATGTCACATCAACTAACAATGTCAGAAAGTTGTTATTGTTTTCATACCATCCTTTTCTATTAATCAGAACCCAAAATTATTGACTTATATATGCAATGCCATTAGAACTTGAAGCATGATGTCTACCGGCTTCTTGGAGACTGATAATGTGGACATTTTTTTTCTTCAAAGATTGATCTCTTAATTGTGAAACTAGTGCAAAGCTCAAATATAAAAAAAAAATCTGAAGCTTAATAACAATTTGGCATACTGTTTAAAAAGAGAAACATATTGAGAATTGAAGTAAGGCTTGGTACTGCGATATACTGTCATTTGACGGCCAAGTCTAAATATGTCAAAATAGTTTTGTTTAATTATAAGTACTGTTGACGTGTTGTTTGTTTGTCCTAAACAGGGCTGAATTTTCTGTTTTTGACAACAAACTATTGAGCGACAGTGCATAATTTCAACTTATTTTCAGAGTTTTTTAACATAAAAGTATTAACATTAAAAGATATATCATACAGTATTGCTTTAAAAAAAAAATTTGTGACAACTCATTCAGCATTTTTAAATAAAAGCATAAATAATCCATTTACGATAAATTCTGAAATGTTAATACAAATGTGATTTAACAAATCAAATTAGATTATAAGTCAGATTTCTGTATCCTTTTTCTTGCAAAAAACATCTTTATATATACACTCATTGACGTTTCTTTAAAGAGACGTGTGTGACTAAATGGGTCACAAGCCAGCACATTTCCAACACTAAATGGATGCCTCTATACAATTATGTTTGACCTTTCTTTACATGTCAATATTTTATAGAGCATTTTAGTGCACATTTAACACTCTGTGTACAGACTGCAAACTCCCTATAAATTTCTACAAAGAAATGAAAGTTGATTTTTCACAAGAAAAGTGAAGAAAGCTGGGGTCACACAGAGTCGTCGTTTGTCTCTTTACAGTATCTTTGTAATTAAACTTTAAAGATGATTAACTTTAATCAGTGCAGCCCCGGTGCTAATAAGCACCTTTGAAGTAGAGGATGGTGTAATGTTACAGCGCCCTATTGATATGTAAATGAGCAGGTACAGCGGGGACAATGACTTTAACTCTGGTAATACTATATGTCAACATGAGCCACAAGCAGATGTGTGCATTGTACAGATGGTCTTAGCAAATGCAATTTGCATCAGAATAGTTTTATGGTTTACAAATGAAATTATCTTGTATTTTGTATGCACTTTTATATGACAACACTGCCAATATTTCTCTCATTATGTGTCTGTAATTTAATTGAACATTTTAAGAAGGTCCTTTCCAAATGACTTTCTCCAGATTTCAATAACATTTATTCAAAGTGTTTTATGGCCTTCTGGAGTGAGATAAAGCACACATGAAATATTCATTCTTGTTTTTGTATTTTTGCAGCTAAAACAGATGTTTGATGACTAGTTATAATATATAGAGGTGTTGACCTGACCCAACCATGGAAGGTGAGTATAATACTACAACCAAAACATTGAGTAATGCTGGAGTATAATAGTATCACAAACACGGTATGCAAAATAGTACACCAACCAGAGAGATGCTTCACAAATGGTGCTTAGTCAAGAACTGATCATAAAGGTTGCTCAGAACTTGTTCTGGATTTGAATTTTGACACATTAAATTATTACGAACAAACTTTAAAAAATATCAGTTTTAAAAAAAATAAATTCTAAGACTAAGATGAAATGTGAAGAATTGAGTGGTGACTGGCAATGCCCCTCCCACCTGTTGTTTTATAGATGATATCATTAGGTCACCAGTTCACTTAGAGTTCATTAGGCAGGGATTCAATCCCTGACTGTGCACATCAAAACCTAAAAGATTTGATATTTTAGTAAGAGAGCACTAAAAAGTTGCTATCAATGCAAGTTCTGTAACGAGCAGACATAGTCTGGATATGACCTAACCATAGGTTGAAGGCATGTTGTACCCCAATAACACAAACAAACAAACCTTATATAAAATTTGAATATATTAAACTGCATGATTCTGAGGCTTTAAGTCATGCACGACAGTTAAAGTTATATCAATAAAGTTTATAAGAATCTTGTGACATAGGCTTCACTAGCAGATCTATGCCATCATAACCTGGGAGTATTTAGTTTATAAGAATCTTGTGACATAGGCTTTACTAGCAGGTGCCATCATAACCTGGGAGTATTTAATTTATAAGAATCTTGTGACATAGGCTTAACTAGCAGGTGCCGTCATAACCTGGGAGTATTTAGTTTATAAGAATCTTGTGACATAGGCTACACTAGCAGGTGCCGTCATAACCTGGGAGTATTTAGTTTATAAGAATCTTGTGACATAGGCTACACTAGCAGGTGCTGTCATAACCTGGGAGTATTTAGTTCATAAGAATCTTGTGACATAGGCTACACTAGCAGGTGCTGTCATAACCTGGGAGTATTTAGTTTATGAGAATCTTGTGACAAGGGCTTTACTAGCAGGTGCCGTCATAACCTGGGAGTATTTAGTTTATAAGAATCTTGTGACATAGGCTTCACTAGCAGGTGCCTTCATAACCTGGGAGTATTTAGTTTATAAGAATCTTGTGACATAGGCTTTACTAGCAGGTGCCGTCATAATCTGGGAGTATGATTCACTTTATTGTTGCATTCAGAACACCTCATACGACCTGCACTTGATGAGAAGCATAATGGCTGAGGAGTTCTGAGTGTTTATTGTTTGTGCTTAGCGGTCTAGTACTTCAACTCCCTGAAGGGAGATGTTAGGGTACAAACAGACGTGAAGTACTATTACAGTTATATTGCATGTACTATTAGGAATCAACAAAAGAAAACTCCTTGTAGAGACATAAATTAATTAGCACTTGTTGTACTAATTAAGTGCAAGAAAAATAATAAGGTTTGAAAATTCTTTAATTAATGCATACAAATGAACAGAACTTCTTGCTGGCATTCTATTTCCTCCTCTACATGAAACATTTATCATATTCTTGTATTGATGATTGCATGTAGGAAACCTCAGAAGGTTTTTGCTGGATGAAAGTTAAATCCTTATCATTACTCATAATATTGTCTCCGTATAAATAATTACTTATCAGTTGGATATGACATTACCTATCATTGAAATTAATTTAAAAGCAACAAGCATGTGGAACCTTTGAAAATTGAATAATTTATTGGTGGTGTGGGACCTAAATAGGGGGAGATAAACTCAGACAGTTCCCCTGGGAAATTTGAATACTGGAAGAATTCATCAAGATAGGAGACATAAATGGGATAGATTATATTATCATTTGAATTGACTATGAATTATTTCTCCGTTATTGACAAAGTAATTAGATGTGCATTGTATTTGGCAATATATCATGGTTCATATTGATGGGGATTTGTGATTTTAAAAGGTTAAATACGAAAAGCTACAAAATGTTTACATCAAACTGTTCAAAACAATATTCATTATATTAAAAACTAATAACACCACAGCTAGGAATAAATAATTGAAGTCTAATAACCAAATCTCAAATTTAAAGTGCTCTTTGTTTTTATTAGCTACTTATAACTACATTTTGAATAGAATATTATTGAAACATTTCTCGGATGAAGTTATGTGGAGAAAGAAATTACTACTTATAAGATTTTTGGCAAATTATAATAATTTAGCAGTGTCAGATATTCATTTGAACATTAGTCTGTAAAATACACACATATCGTTTGGAATTTTTAACTGTTAGACAGAACTTGTGTGAGTATTATACATGATGTATGTTTTTTTTCAAAAATGTTCTTATATACATAACCAATAAATAAGTTTATAATAGATTGAGGCCAAACATATTTGCCTTTCTTTACTGTTACACTTTTGGTAAGACTTTTCCCCAGGGATTTCTTGTTCCCGAACAAGAAAATTCAAGTGTTTTTGTTTTTGTTTTCTATTTGACATACCATGAGCCACTGAAGCCTTCATTTGCTATAAATCACATATCATAATTGTCTATGACAGTATATATGTTGACAGTTCTTGAAACGCTTGAATCATGCATTTAAGATCACTTTAATACGTCAACAGATACTGTAGAAGTTTAATTATATTTTGTTTGACTTAATCTTATGTTTGGATCATTAAAGATTTTATTTTATATCTAGAAATTAACACTACATATATGTAGTTTTACAAAGTTAGCAGAATGGCAATATTGCATTTTAGTTTAGAATTGAATGGCAGTGCATGCAAATACATTTTTCCTTAAAAACTAGAATGCATAGAACACAATTAGATTAGAAGTTACAAAATCTCATATAGGAAGGTACAAAATCTTAACAATTTTAATTAAGACAAGAAGCAGGAAATGAAAGAAAAGGAAGATTTTATTTAATATATTTAATTGAACGTAAAATTCTGTTGTCTTGTGTCTGACCTGTTTCAGGAGCCTGCAATATATACAGAAGTATGTAGATCATAAATATAAAATTCTTGAGCTTGTTCATAAAGATATCAAAGTCTGAGGTCCACAATCACAGATAGCACGTCACAGATCTCTGTAAGAAGATTTTAAACTCGTACAGATAGTAGTATGAATTATTTATAGGGGTTTTAGGATAAAAATGATACTCCACTGCAAATGTAAGGAATGTTATATACATGTATTGATTAGAATGAAAAAGAAATTAGTTTATCATGTCAAATGTAGAAAAAGCAGAGCTTTTTGGACTGTAAAGAAGACATTTTATTGACTTCTCTCTCATATATCACCGGTTCTTTTCTGTAAAATCAATTCAATAATTTAGACCCGACTTGTCAAATTTAATTCTACAAGTCACTTTCTTCTGCATGTTTTATAGGCAGACCGTGCTACTTTTTAAAATTACTTAAGCCATGATTATACTTTACGAATTGATTGACATATATATAATTTTTATTATTATCTGTGTTAAATTTGTTGATAGCATTACTTTTGTACATTAGTTGTACAATTTTAAAGCAGTGACACTTCAATCTTCCATGACATTTTATTGTTGAAGGATATCTAGGTCAAAGACACATACAATAATTTGCTCCTCATGACTTGACTAAACTAAAGAATATTTAGATCAAGTTCAAAAACACATCATTATATTTTGTCAATAAATGAACGATTTAATTTGTGTGTTTTGTCAGTATCATTGGTTATTTTTACATAAAAATATGCAAGCTTATCTTTAGAATCAGTGTTATGAGTGATACTGATTCTTATATGTGAAATTAAAGTAAATTTTTGTAGGTCGCTATGAGAGCTTAAATGGTGGTTTATTTTGCTTTTGCTTTTTTAGCTGGCTTAAATTTGTGAAATTGAAAATGTTGCCTTAAGCCTATGACTGGTAACTTTTAGCATCTTTTTACCTTACAAGTATAAAGAATGCAATGAAAGCTAAAAATATGTTGCTATGTAGTCTTTTATGTCAACACTGTACCTATATAGTCAAAGATTAAGATGAAAGTTTCTCTTTTCTCTGTTTTAGTTTGTATATGTCATAACTATGCAGAGAGTGATAATCAACTGACAACAGCCAATCAGAATGCTAGAAGAATGATTGTTTATTTCGCGCTATATTCGCTTAATCTGAACAAAGCCTGAATTCAAAACATCAGTAAATTATTATTTGCTATATTATACATTAATATGTAAAATTTAGCATTGAATACTTTTAAAATTATTGTTGTGTTAAGGATGCACGCTACTCACATTTCTATATTTACCTAGTCTGGCATTTTCCATAATAATACATTAGAAATTTGTTGCCCATTGACCCCTATATTTCTGATTGTATTCTTAAAATATACACCTTATATACCCATCTACCAAAAATATTTAATAATTTTTAAGACTCTTTCCCTATTATTTCTGGTCCCTATAATCTATTTTTTTCCATATATTACTTAATATGAAAAATCTAGAGGTGTTCTTTTCCAACCAATATTTAAAACGCTTATATCTCAAAAACGAGATCATTGACCTACCCTTAGTTTTGCAAAAATGAAAAGCATTTATGTCTATTGACTTATATAATGAAAATCAGCCAATCTTTAAGACTTTCATTCCCAGTAGCGGTCATCCTTAAAGACAAACAGTGAATTCAAGTCTCGTGAATATGTTTCACTCTTTCAAATGTAATTGAATCTAACAAAATTATAGCACTTTACAGTAGCTAGCCAGTAGGCTTTAAAAGTATGATGTATTATGTGAACTATACGACTTTTTTCTAACTTTGAGAATTGGTTTGAATTGAAAAGAAATACATAAATTGACCATTGCCTTACATCAATATTATGATACTAGTAGACTTACATCAATATTAAATATGATACTATTAGACTTACATCAATATTATGAATGATACTATTAGAATTACATCAATATTATGATACTATTAGACTTATAGCAATATTTTATGATACTATTAGACTTATATCAATATTATGCTACTATTAGACTTACATCAATATTATGATACTATTAGACTTACATCAATATTATGATACTATTATTCTTATAGCAATATTAAATATGATACTATTAGTATTAGACTACATCCATATTATGATACTTTTAATTATACTTACATGAATATTATGATACTATTAGACTTACATCAATATTATGCTACTATTAGACTACATCAATATTATGATACTATTACACTAACATCAATATTATGATACTATTAGACTTACATCAATATTATGATACTTTTAATTAGACTTACATCAATATTTTATGATACTATTAGACTTATATCAATATTATGATACTATTAGACTTACATCAATATTATGATACTATTAGACTTACATCAATATTTTATGATACTATTAGACTTATAGCAAAATTATGATACTATTAGATTTACATCAATATTATGATACTATTAGACTTACATCAATATTTTATGATACTATTATACTTATAGCAATATTATGATACTAGTAGACTTACATCAATATTATGATACTATTAGACTTACATCAATATTATGATACTATTAGACTTACATCAATATTATGATACTATTAGACTTATAGCAATATTATGATACTATTAGACTTATAGTTATATTATTATAATATTAGTATTGGTAAAAGATTTTACTATTTATCCCTGATTTTATGTGTAACAGTAAATCTCTAAATTGAGTTAGAGTTAATTTTTGTGTTATTACGGCAGATAAACAAATTTTAGTTGAAGAAGGTTTTAAGCTTAAAACAAGGTTTCATACATCTGAAGTCTTATTTATAGCTACTAATGGAGATTCTGGTAATAATGCTTTCAAGCTGTGTGCAATTAATTGGAAGTTGCTTGCACAATTTCTTGATAAGCATATTAAGATGCAGTAAGTTATTCCTCTGTGCTTGTCTGAGATCTCAATCTGCAGTTTTATTCTTCAAATTTGTAAGATATTTATAGGATGTAATTTTTGCTTTAGAAATAAGCTTTATTCATTTCGAAATGTAACTAATTTTCAACTCAAAGTGCAAAAAGAAAAATTTTAGATTAATTCTTAAAAGTAGCAAATTCTGTAAGAATCATTTACGCTATTTCCATATTTGAACTTATTACAAATTGATATTGAATTCTTATGCACTTGTATGCAGCCCTCCAATGACAAAAAAGCACTGCAGAAATTTTGATGCAACTAACTGCAGATGTTTTTTCAATTCAAAATATTTTATTTGCGAATAATTCACAAAATGGATTGGATATAAGGATTGGCCTATATAGATCCTCTCCAGTTTGGTTTACAATATAACGTACATATTATAACATATTAATATATTAATTTTAATAAACGAAGTAACTACAATATAACATCTACGCACGAACGCACACACACACTCACACACACACACACACACACACACACACACACACACACACACACCACGCACATGTATGCACATTATACAGTATGAAGATTCAAAATATGATTGTTGTAATAGATATTGACATAATATATCGAAGATTGGACTCCAAGTACTTATATTATTACTAATAATGTTATTATTATTGATAAAATAATTCATGTTAGATAATGATAATGATCACCTTGGATAGTGTAAAAATTCCAGCAGTTAAAAAAGTTAAGAAAATCTATTAGTGTTGTTAATGTATTTAAAAACTTTCAGTAATATTACATCATTTAAATTATTGGGTAGTGTTTTATCACCATTTAATAATAAATACGAGTTGATATAGCCAATCTGACTGTAGATATCAACAATTAAATGTCTATGAACAACATAGTTGCAGCAGTTAAAGTCATGATGTTCCACCCTGGTAGTCCCATTTATGATAATTGTATTGTTTGCAGATCACCGAGGTCTATTCAATATAGCTGTCTGCAGGGCTTCTCATTGGCAGTGACAGGAATTTTTGACTTCTTGAATTATGTTGAACCAGTCAATATTTTTTTGTGCAAACATCTGAATTATTGAACTTTTATAATATAGAATCTATATAGAGATTAGAGCTGTAAAGGAAATGGCTTTACATAAGATCTTATTTCTTGTTACCAGATCCTTAAATAACATTTTTGTATGTATGTACTATATAAATATGTATAGTTACTGAAAACAAAATAATGTTTAAACTAACTGTAAAAGTATAACAATATATAACATGCACAGTCTGAATTCAGGCAGTCATGCATCTGATTGCATGTACGGATAAATCCTCTTCCGCTTCTTGGTTTGCCTTTTCTGCTTTTCATGAGTCTTTCCTTGAATGGTTACCTTGAAGAATTATATCAAGATTTGCAAAACTTATTCCATTATTACACTCATGGCCCCTGATTGACCAAAATCTTATTCCAATATTACACTCATGGCCCCTGATTGACTGAAATCTTATTCCAGTATTACATTCATGGCCCCTGATTGACCAAAATCTTATTCCAATATTACACTCATGGCCCCTGATTGACCAAAATCTTATTCCAGTATTACATTCATGGCCCCTGATTGACTGAAATCTTATTCCAGTATTACATTCATGGCCCCTGATTGACTGAAATCTTATTCCAATATTACACTCATGGCCCATGATTGACTGAAATCTTATTCAATCTATTCGCCAAAATATCTGGTCAGTGTTCCATGAATCTTAAAATTAAAGCTGTTCATTACATGAAACAAAGCATACCAATTTTTAAGAGTCAATAAAATTAACTTTGTTCATAGAGAGTGTAAATATAAATTCAAGATACTCTCTGACCTTGACCTAGCATTTAATGTACCTGTATACACTTTGGTAATTCTGTATATAATCTTCATTAAATCTGGTAATTGCAAGATGTTTTAAAATATTCTTCCAATTTTGGTACATCCCTGTTTAGACCTTTGGGTCTCTTTTTATGTAAATTATTACAAAGAGAATATAAGAAGATTGTTAAATTAGTTTTATTAATTAATTATAGTTAATAATTCTTATATTTTTGTTAGTTTTTAGAACCATAGTGTGAAAAATAACGTGTACATGTACATTATTTCTATCTAATTACAAACGCCTTCATGAGCAATTGATTTGTATTGAGGGATCGTACAGTTTAGTCCCATCAATCATATTGTCACCTGCACTGACCATTATATCTGATATTCTGACCATGCAGAATGACCATTACTGTCATATTAATGAGCATTTGACAGGGATCTTTCTTTGTTTGGAGTGACTGCTACTTCCCAATGATGACAAGGTTACCTCTGACCTTGACTGTTTATGGTGAAAGTCCATTAAATATTGGCGCTAAATCTCACCTTAAGAGCAGAGGTCGTGAACCTTCACCTCAGGAATGCTCATTAGTTTGCTGTTAATTTCCGTGACCTCGACTCAACTTAGGTGACCTAATGTTATTGTACATTGTAGAATGGTCAGTCAGGGGAATTATAATATAGATCTTATACAACATATAACTTAAATTCATATCTACTTCATTATATATCTTTAATTCTTAAAATCTTTCAACGAAAACAGTCATACATAATTTTTCAATACTTAAACCGACTTCAATTGTAATAATTTAGTTTACTATATATGACATGAAATAATATTTATGATTTATTTTCTTAAGAAAAAAGAGTGTAGTTCCTGAGATCTCATAAAAGACTCAAACTAATAACCTCAAGATTTTAGTCTGGACTCAATGGAGTATTTGTCTCAAAACTCAGGATCTGAATCTAGAGTAATATGTACTGTTACATAAGTCCATGTAACTTATTAGATTATTTTTAAATTTCTAAAGTACTTTAAAATATGGAAATTTTATTTTTAGTTGAACCTATTTCTAGTATTAAATAAAAGTTTAGAGTTCAAATTAATTTAAGGTCATGAATATTATTTTTTTTTATGTTTGTTAAACCTTTGAAGTAATAAATCTAACTAAGATTATGGTAATAAGAAAAGTTGATGAATAATCATTATAGCTAGGTGTTGTCTTATCTATCTGTTAATATCATAATTTATCTGTGGATATCATACTTTTAACTATCATTATGATATAGCAATTTTGTTTCACATTAATGATCAAGAAAACTTTGTTTAAATACTAAGCTAGGTCAGTATGTTAAAATATACATGAGATCTAAATGTGCATAATTTATTCCATAATTAACACTTCAAACCTTAATTTGCATATTCCATTATTATTCATTATCATTAATCACCTTAATTAGCTCATCAGCATATTATGCATGCAATTTTAATATGGTATTTGCATGTATAATTGATGGCTTTGTATAATCAGCATACAGTGGAATTACCTTATATATCTTAACTATTCGTTAAATGTACTTTTCTATGAACCTTAAGCTTCTGGCTCTAATTAAGACATTTTTCTAGACTTTATATTTATCAAAGACACTTTTAATAATTCAATCACTTCCCTAACTTAAATATTCATGCACTTTTATATGTATACTAAAAAAGGATTGCCACATCATTATGATAATTAGATAATTTATTCCTATTTTTAAACAGAGCTAAATTCTTCAAAAATCTAAAAAGACTAATTTTCACAAAAAATTTTAACCCTGCGGTCAAAAATAGGTAGCATATATTTTGGTGTCAAAGTCAAAAACTTACCAGATTATTACATGCTTTTGTGGTAATTTTTCACATAAAACCATTGGAACAATAATTCAACCAATAGAAGAAAATATACTCCATTAGGAAAAAAATTGTTCAAATAATGTAGGGCTATATATAGTCTTCAGTTTGTTTAAGGCATTGTATGAAGGCCATCTGCCAGATCTAAATAGATTACACATTTTGAGGTCACAAAAAAGAAAAATGTTACACATTTTGAGGTCACAAAAAAGAAAAATGTTCTGGCACTTTCCAAGTTTTCACCTTCTCCACTATCACTGGACCAATTTCAAACAAACTTGGTAGCAGGCATCCTTATTATAGAAGGGGATGCAGACTTGACCAAACTGTTGAACTCAAGTCCCTTGGGAGTCAATAGAGGATGGAAACAGGTAAACTATATTCTAATAAAGTAAACAAATTAAATTGAAGCACTGTTTCAACAAAATGGACTTTAGGACCCAATGGACCTCTTGTTTATGAAATTACTGTTTAGCCATGTAAATAATAAACAGCCATGAAGAGTTAGTGAGCCCCATTATAAATCAACACCATAACCATACTGTCATGACAAAACATATACACTTGTACTTTGAAAATATATCATTATTAACTAGGACTTCATGGACCAAATTCAATGAATCAGATTTCGAGTGAAACAAGTGAAATAGAGCCAAAATATTGTGGAAAATCAAATATTTCTTTAATGCTTTTTCATTACATTTCAAACAGAAAATAAACAATCAATTAGGCTATAAAAAAGTTTCTATCAACCATCTCATTTCTGATTGATTATTTAAGTGTTAATGTAGCAAGGCCTAATCAAATCTGAATTGTGCAATAATGGCTTGATGCTTGACCCATATAATTCTTGGTAGAGACAATATCAGCCGTTTAGCCATCTGTTCTCGCTTTGTAAATAGAATTATAAAAATCAACATACTTCCTGTTGTTTATTTCAATGTTCTGTTTTGATTATGACATATTGACTCTTGCAGATCGATTGATGGTGGTCTTCACACTGTCACTCACTGTTATACCAATATGTGTCAAGCATGAATTAAACAGATTGGAGAGTTTACATATCTTGATATTTTTATATAAAAGTTAGCCTCATTTTAACAATTTGTTTTCATTTTTAGTCCATATGGACCAAAGGACGTCCAAGATGGACTTTTTTCATACAAATCCCGTCCATCGTCCGTCCGTCCGTCCGTCCGTCGTTAACTTTTGCTTTAAACGACATCTCTGAAACTGCTTGGCAGATTTCAACCAAATTTGTCAGGAAGCATCCTTAGGGTAAGGGGATTCAAGATTGTACAAATGAAGGACCTGAACCCCCAGGGGACAGGTGGGCGGGGCCAAAAAGGGTAAATTTGACAGTAGCCTTCAAACGACATCTCCTCTGAGACT
>JAUMGZ010168028.1:0-15351 GCA_032359645.1 Pododesmus macrochisma
GAAGCTGCCGTCATTAATGGACACAAGAGAAGAATTAATTTTGAATAGACAAGACTTCAGCAAATCAAGGCTACAGAGCCAAAGAGGGAAAAGGTGACAACAAACTTTACGATGGTTATGCTGTACAAAAACCATACGCAATAATAATACAGAGTTGTCTTGCCAAAATCTTAAATATGCGCGTAGTCAAAACAGAATTTTTTAAAACGTATTCCTCTGGCCTGCTCCGCATATATTGTTAGAGCTGGAAACGTGGCTGTTGTAGATTACATTGTTGTCTTTAAGTTCGGCCCCTATAAATATTATGATACAGTGTGCCTTACACCCAAGTAAAATAGTTATTTTGTTGTAAGAATGCTTTCAATATATTTCAGTTAACAATTGTTAGAAGTACAAAACTAGTATAATATGGGGTTGTGAAAATAAAACAGGAAAACAAATATTTCGAGAAAATGAGCTTTTTGTTTATATTTTAACTATATATCAATACAAAAATATTTCTTTTTTATTGTTAATATGCCTTTAATAAGTGATACAATTAATATAAATCTAGGTATAAACAAGTTAAATTCGTATTTTCTTTTCTCAAAAAATAATATTTGACCTTCATGACCTTGAAAATGACTATTAAGGTCAAATGCGGGAATGGCATTATAAATATCACATTTATCGGAGGCATGATTCAGGTTGCATTTTTTGTATCCACCCACATCAACTTGAGTTTTGGTCATTAACAAAAAAATGTCCGATCCATCATTTTTAAAATCTTGGCTGTTCTACTAAATCTTTAGACTTCATATTTTTAACTTACAGTATAGATTCACTTTTAAAGTACCATCAAATTACTTTCGTGCGAACTGAAACGGGACACCAATGTATGTTATATCAATAAAAGACAAAGACACAGTTATCTGTGTGAGAGGACCCCTATAGGTTTCATGGCCTAGCCACGAATCAACCGTCATCAATGGTCGCGCAAGAGAAATTGCATTTATAATAAAAAAATATATAGATAAATAAAGGCTAGGGAATTCAGAAACAATGGATCAATTAATTTATTTTGAAATTGCTTCGGTTATCAGGTAATAATCAATTACGTTAAAATTATGGAATATGCATTTTATGAGGTATTATTTGTGTTCATTGTTAATTTGTTTAAATTAGCAGACACTTACAACTGCTATTTGTCATCAGTATAGTCACACTTTCTTCTATGAAGTTGTTTGCTTGCCTTTTACTTTTAAATAATTCAATCAAACAAAATCCTCAGGCTTCAGTTTATAGAAATACAAATGTAGTATTGATTCTTTTCCTAAGTCATTAATTAAAAGGTTTGCTTGTATATGAATGCGTTACTATATGAATGTCGCTCAAGTGCATGCGTACATTTATCTATAAATAGTTCGCTGTCAGATACAGGGGGCACACCACGAATAGAGACGTCGTCAAATTGTTGTATATAGTAGTACGGTAATTTTCCTAAGGGCTTTTTAGATGACGCTGTGTTTGAAGGTAAAAGTGACCTAAATTATGGACATATGTTTGTACTCAGGATGTTTTTCTCATTGTGTATTGGTGACTTTTGAGTGAAAGTTGTAAATTTGAAGCGGCGTAGGGAACTATTTCTTTGGATATCCCCGAGAATAAAGTTAGAGAGATATATGTGTTCTCCAATTTTCCAGCCCCTGTCATTTCAGAGTTTGCCGTATAACCTATATACGTTTACATTTAAATATTGCTTTAAGGATTACGCTTAACAGTCCTGAAATTGTGATGCTGGTGCCAATTTCCTTTCTTTAATTTAGTCTAAGTTTTTGTGTAAATAATTTCTTGCTTTAATGTCGGGAATCTTGTGAAATGTGGCTATTCATTACACATTAAGAACATATAAATCAATAACTGTCATGTGCCGTCGAAAAACAATTATATTTTTATAGAATTGGAGACCAATTTTAGTTTGCAATATTGTATATTTTAGCCGTTTGCTTCAGTCGATACATGTATTAACATACCAGGACTTTTTGATCTCGAATTAACATAAGGTTTGATGAGCACATTCGTTTGTCTTTTTCACTTAATCAGGCCTATAGATGGGGATGTTGCCTTCTTGTATTTTCGGGTGAGGGATACCTTCTACAACTACAATGCCCGAGTCATAATGTCACGTTTTGGCCGCACCACCGTGCCGTTTCTGACCCCACGATTTGTAAATTTCCGCTCGGTTATGCCTCGCTGACACCACGTTGTTTCCTGTTTGCTCACGTTGTAGCTACCTTCTGCCACGCTTCAAAACGTAGCTAAACGTGGCAGCCAAAATGTGATAATATGACTGGGGCATGAGAACACAACTAGAAACAATGCATTTGATTACCACGACACAATATCCCATTATTGTTAGTGTACCATGTCTTCGTTCAAGTAAAATATGGTATTGTGGTGTTACCCTACAAAGAAGCATAAATTCTAGTGTTTTTTTTCAGGATTTTGTTTCTCGACTTATTGTCTCGAAATAAGTTAGTATCTTTACAAATGAATAAGTCATCAGTTGTCAATTGTCAGTTATCAGTAGCCAGTCATGTCGATGGTGTATGTGTGTGCATTTGTGTTATGCCTCACAGATGGTTGTAGAATTGTTTGTCCTTAAAATTATATTCTACCTTTTTATTCTTTTTTTTTTTATTTTGTTGTTGGTTTGTTCATATTTTTAATACAGAACAAAACGATACAAACACTAAATTTACATCCCAACTTTCACATTCTCACTAATCTCATTTATATTTAAATAAGTTCTCTATGCAACATCCAATGTTCATCAATTTCCCATTTACAAACATTCTTACATTTCTTGCTTCAGACAGACACCCTTAAATCAGACAACAACATCAGAACAGTCACATCCTCTCATAGCTTTCTCTTCTGTGGTGCCATAGCAGAACAAACAAAACTTTGAATCAATACAAATATAATGTGTATATATCCTTTACATAATCGATTCAAATTAACTATTAAGGAGAATATATCGAGTTGGTTATTTTAAGAGAGTTGTCTCCCTTAAAAGACTATATTCTACTTGCGTGTCATGCCAGTTTACAGTTCAAGATCATTATACTGGTCTTCTCAACATTTTTCAACAACCCTTCTACTCAAGTTTTTTTTTTAAATTATGTTTAATAATATCATAATGTCATCTCTGCTGTAGTATGCGATCACGGATTCTTGCTCCGTGTCGTACTATCTTTATTGTTTTGCTTTCTTGATATACTGTTGCTGCTTCTATTCCTATCCTGTCAATCGTTTTTTTACTATTTTTCTTTCGTCACGAAATAAGTGACAGATTCTGGCGGTGATATGTGAACTGTTTTTACTATCGAAAGGGTTGCCATATACAGAATTGATACGGGAAATATCGCAGCGGATGACACACGTGTACCAGGAAACGCTAACTCCTTCGCGAACACGGTGTTTCGCTTAATTTTTTTTTTAAATAAAAGTTTGTGTTGTTTCCTTTTTTTTTTAGTTAATAGATGTATTTGTTCTCTTTTTATGTGCGCGTGTCTCATGTTCTCCTTTTATTTGTTCATGTCCATGAAGTTGTGTCTTTTGAATAACATCTTTGTTTTTGCATTAACTGTTCTATTCAGTAACTAGATACAATGTATAAGTGATAGGGTGATGTCTCTGTGGTGTGGTACACACAACTTGAAAGCTGAACCTTTCGAGGCAATATATCAAAAAAGTAAGTCAAAAGTCTCAGATAAAACAGAAACTTAATGATAAAATTATTTAGTTGAAAATATTAGATAGACGAAAAACTAAAATGCGACCTCATTATTCTTCTGTATAAAACCAACCAGTAGATTGTGTAGACTTATATAGAAAATCAATGCCTTTTTTAATTCAATGCTTTACTGCTCAAACACCCGGAAGATTGAAATACCATGTTTCTTTATAGAGTATACACTGTGTTACCGATAGCGTGTCTTATGTCTTTGGCGAAATTGTTTGCAAATATTTGAAATGTTGTGGCAATGGTGTACCTAAACAATATACACAATAGTCAATTCTGGAATATTCTCATTGTCACAAAACGACACCATCTCGTGACAATTAAAAGAGTGTTTGAGCAACACATAAACAAACAACAGTTCCTTGGCGTAGGTATATATGTGCGTATCGACAACACTGTCGTCAACAATATAGACCGAGACATATTTTGTGTGCGTGTTGACTCCCGCTGTATTCAATGCGGCGTTCTTTCGTCAATCTCAGTGACCGTAAAGGGCAATAAATATCGTTAAAACTCATTATAATCGTTATCGCCATAGTACGACGCTCCATTCACCGGTGAAAGTCGCACAATCAACGCTAGGACATACCTTCACTTCAAACATGGTAAGTATGATCTTAATTCATAAGACAAACATATATATGTATACATGTGTTCAATTGTATACAGTACCTGTGGTTATTGAAGACTTAATATGTATATCATACAACATGTATTTTATATTGTAAAGCACATGACTAACATCGCGTGGGCGATACTTCTCTTGTTGTAAACCTGTATGAATAAGATTAAATGTTTCACGTGTATTAGTTAATGTATACATGTATATAAGCTGATTAGAATAGATAATAAATGTTTTGGTAATCTTTAAACAATGCAAAAGGTTGTTTAACACAGTGTTTAAATTGTGCTGATTTTGTCTCCTTTTACATGGGTCGTATTCGATCCTTGTATCTAAACTTTCCTTCAATTTCAGTATAGTTTTAGATATACACATATATGTTGATTAAGTCGGGTAGGTCTATGATGTCTTGTGGAGACGTTCATATTCCTTCTTTTCCACGCCTTTTTTCCTGTATATTCATATATGCTCGGGCATTTTCCTTCCTGGATTTTCTCATGATCTTTTTAACTGTCAGTCTCGCCTATTTACCACAATATCTGTTTTAGTATGATTGGATCATGTTTTAGGTAACGCATTGTTCGGTGACTTCTTATAAGGTGATGTATATTTGACTATGCTGTATTGGTATTGTTAACCCATTTAACTGTCGTTTGTAATATACATGTATTGCAAATTCAAGACGATAACACACAAAAACTCCGATCAGGAAGTACGTTTTACAATTTACGGATGAAGTTCTTCGTTACCAGGAGAACATAAAATGTGGCAGGTTTTTTTCTTTTTTGACTGGAAACATCTTAAGATTTTTTTCTCATTTTTCTTTAACCTGTACTTTGTGTTTCCGCAATATATTTATAACCAGTCTGACGACAGCAAGTTGAATGTTCAAATCTTTACTAAGTTTATGTATAACAGCTTAGTCAGTTAGTTCCAGAAAACTGAATTTTGGTATTCAAAAGCAACTATATTTTTGAATGAACTTAAAATCCCTTTTGTATGTTAACTATTGACTAAAAGTCAAAAACGATATATATAATGTATTCATTTGTTTCATCGTAAAATCGATGCTTTATCATAAACCGGTTAAATTATATATTTCTGCATTATCATTTTGCCCGGATATTGTGTGCTTATAACATATATCCGGTGTATTCTCCTGTCTCTACGTGCTTTATTATATTATTCATAGCGATTAAGGAAAGTAAATAAATGTAGTTAAAGCGTCTCCGATAATAACCTGTATATACCACAGAACGCTTAAATGTCTGTGCACACATGCGTTATAAACCTGCCTAGGTAACCGGTAATTGGTTGGTAAAGTAGATATAATATTGACAATTCAATTGGATCTCAAACAAATCAAATCGCTCTATTGGAGCGGTTTGTTTAAATATCTTGCATTAATATTTAAACAAAAAGTAGATTAAAAACAAGCATGGGGTCTCTTGATAGGATTATATAGGACATGCTTTTACCCAGGTAAAAGCGTTCTCGATCTCGATATGAATATTTAATATGCTGCTTCCTGTAAATTCGGGTAACAAAAAGAGCGGGAAGAGGGATATATACAATTTGTCTGGGTTTTAGTTTAAAATGATACTTTAGACCAATTTTGATTGATATCGGTGATAAAAAGATGGGTTTTTTTATATTAGGGTTTAACCTCACTCACACAATCAATCATTGAATGATTGATATCCGCGTCGAAAGACTAAAAACAATATGAGTGGAATCAACAGAACGAAAGACTTTAACAAACCAACAACAGTCGCATCAAATAGTTTAAAACAAGAATAAAAATGTATTAAAATGTCGTCACACCAATCCCCAAGTTATTCATTCGGACTGGCTTTGAACGGTCAACCCGCACGAAGCAAAGTGGTGTGGTTAAACCGATTAATGAGGCCTCGACCTTCCCACTCTCCGCATGAGACTAGAAGCCTTAAGTATGGACACACATTAAAACATTTAAACAAAAAAACAAAAGCCTGAAGATAGATCAGAAAAGCAACAAGAAAGGAAAAGTTAAGAAATAGAGAAATATCAATTTGTGGAGAGTAAAAAAAAAAGGTCATTTTACCACTAAAAAGTGAAAATTTGTTCTCAGATATATTTAAAAAGTTAAGTAAAGTATTTCTGATGATCTATCGGGTCGTAAAATGTGAATGTCGCAACTTGGATTTAGCATCTGCGCAAACAAAGTTTCGTTGCACTACGTTCTTCACTACAATACGATAAACTAAGTGTTTCGTATACGTTGGCAAGCGCAGACGAGGCCTTAAAGGTAATTTGATTTTGGTCTGTCTTGCGACTGTATTTAATAAGTTTTGATGATTGCACTTAAAATTAATTGTAATGTGTTCGTACAGCTAAAGAATACACATTTCTCTCAGACGTAGTTCAATAACCATCATGTAAAATTTGATGTATGTACGTTAACGCTTTCACAAAGCAATGCATTATATTGATTCTGTAGATCGAAAAGTTCCATCAAAGACAACAATAAATGAGATCACACGAAAGGAAAGTACTTTTTTCTAAAAAAAAAAAAAAAAGAAGGTCAATAATATATTTTGCTGTTGATTATACTATACATACTTCTATATGTAGAACACATATTGATTAAGAGTATGTGTTGATGCATGCCATGCATTAAGTAAGACCATATTAGAGAAATCAATGCATGTACATAGCAATAGCTACCAAAATTACATATTGAACGTATATTGTAAAGACGTACAATTATGTAATTAAAAAGCCATCAAGTAAGTTTAAACATTTTAACCGACATGTAAACCGAAAATAGCCTTTACAATATTTAATCTAAAACGAAGCGCGTCTGCAAATTATAGGTCTACAATAGTCAATAATAGAGGGGGATGCATCGCAGTGTTGATATAACAAATACGAGCGGCTTTATAAATGCTGTGACTATATTCACGTCAGTCCATTGAATCATCAGCGATTTATTCATATTATTCATGTCATAATTTGAAACTAAATTTAGTCTTCTCCTTATATATATAATTACAGGCAGATCAACTTTCAGAGGAACAAATCGCAGGTAAGATAAATGCCCAGCTCAAAATTCATAAAGAAATAGGATTAACCGAACAAAGACTATTGACAACAAACAAAAGCCTCACAAAAAACTTACCATCAGAATTAACTTGCTAATTGTTAAGGGCATTTAAAAATGACTTCAATCCAACAAAATGATTGTGAGGACCTCGCTCATGACCCAAAGCCTAAACGGGTTCCAAGTTGTGCCAATATTGCGTAGCATATCGGGGAAGGTAACCAGTCTACCTAAAGTCAAGCTACGAATCAACTGTCATCAACGACTCGAAGGGGACAATACATTTAAAATAGACAAGACCTAGATGAATAAAAGTTAGGAAGCCAAAATGAGGAATGAGAGAGAAATCCCGATGTTAAAAATAAAACAAGACTTTGAAGACAATACTATTGGGATACAAAGATGTCAAACAATGATGTCTTTGTTAAAGTTATTTTAAAATCCTCATTAAATACCCAAAATTGTATTGACTATAACAATTTGAAAACCTTCGATGACAAATCTAAAAAAATGAAAGGTTAACTTTTAAATATTATGGTGATATTTCACCTGATTAAGATTCGACACACATATATGTTTACAATGTTTTAGTCTTGCTAAGCGATATTATTGTATCTTAATATGAATACGTTTGTTACTAATAGAATTCAAGGAAGCGTTCAGTCTTTTTGATAAGGACGGTGATGGCACCATTACAACAAAAGAATTGGGAACTGTTATGAGATCTCTAGGACAGAACCCAACAGAAGCAGAACTCCAAGATATGATTAACGAAGTAGATGCTGATGGTAAGTTTAGAGTTCCGAGTTCCGGTTTGAAGCAGAAAAATCAAAAAGATATTGCTGCTTGTTTAACAGAAATTAAACAAAATTTTGATTTTGTTTCTTCAAAATTAGCAAACATGCTTTCGAACTGCAAGAAACATAAATTAGAAGAATTTAAATTGATTAATAAGAAGAAATGTGGTCATCATGACCCAAGACATTGACAAACAATTGCTTAAATCATCACACACATATTGTTTAGATAATTTTCTCGCTTTTTCACAGGAAACGGCACGATAGACTTCCCAGAATTTCTAACAATGATGGCAAGAAAAATGAAAGAAACCGACAGTGAAGAAGAAATAAGGGAAGCATTTCGAGTATTCGATAAAGATGGAAATGGTTTTATATCAGCAGCAGAATTACGTCACGTAATGACAAATTTAGGAGAAAAACTCACAGATGAGGAAGTTGATGAAATGATCCGTGAAGCTGACATTGATGGAGATGGACAGGTTAATTACGAAGGTAAGCTTAAACACATCAGACCTGTACTGATTTACAGGATCATGTTACGTGTGCTATAGCATTCGTTATTTCTCGTTAATAAAAGAAGTTAATTGAAGCACGGAGCTTACTTTATGACCTTTTATAATTATATATAACTTTCGTTTACTTATTAGTGTCCCACATGAAACTATAGACGATCCATTGTAACACCATCACTGTCTGTCTGTCTGTCTGTCTGTCTGTCTGTCTGTCAATGATGTTCGTTTTCCCACAATAATGTTCGTAATGTCGGAACAATGCCTCCAAATGTGATCAAAAATTCTAATATTTTAACTCTGTTTCTGCATACGGGGTGCTAGAAAAAAAGTAAACACGTGTGAGTGAAGGGATCTAATTATGTACATAATCATAATGTGTTTTTCTTTCAGAATTTGTCGCGATGATGACGTCAAAGTGAAGAACTAAGACGGGATCATAGACTTTATATAATTGATTTTTGGACTCATATTGCGTGTGCTATGCCGCTTCTCATTTATCATAACTCTACGCAGTGATTCGCTATTTAAACCTGACATTCGTTATTTATCGTTAATAAAAGAGTTTATTGAAACATTGAGTTTATTTGATGGTTTTCTAAATACATAATTTATGTTTTTTATATATATAACGGCCCCGCATCGAAGGTGAACACGTCCCATAGTAATATCCTCGACGTCTGGATATCTGTCTGTCTGTTTGTCAACTCATCTTTTTTTAACAATGATTTTGTAAATATGTCCGATTGTCGCTACATTTGGTTTCTTGACTCTCAGTATCAATCAAAAGGTTTAGCTCGAAAGGCATTGCAACGTGTCTCTCGTTCTGTATTAACTTAGTTTCTGCATAAGTGGTGCGGGTAAAGATAAGCGAATGTAAAGGGGTCTAATAATATGTCAAACGCTTTATCATAATGTTGTTTTCTTTCAGAATTCGTATCCATGATGACGACAAAGTAAAGACCCTTAGGCGGGACTATAGAATCTACATTATTTACTTCAGTTGGACTCATTTTGGTGCTTTCCATTTATCATATATTTACATGTTACATATATAATACATATCATATCAAGTTGCTTTTATTCATTATATAATCTGACAATAGATCTACCGCGTAAATAAAAGAAGCTAATTGTTACAATGAGTTTACTTGATGGTTTTATGTATATATATATATATATATATATATATATATATATATTTATAAATGATACAGTAAATGAACCTTATTGTTTCTCATGCGGGGAGTGGGAAGGTTGAGGCCTCATTAACCGGTTTAACCACACCGTCTGGTTTGGTGCTAAATGACCGTCCAAAGTCGGTCTGCATGGATAGCTAGTCTTGTGGAGTGGTGTGACGTCAATTTATTCCCTTTTATTCTGGCGCTGAATTGTTTGATGCGGCTATTGATGGTGTGTCAATGTCTCTTGGACGTTGATTCGACTCATCCTGTCTGAAGAATTTACTAGAATTATTATATTTATTATTATGTTACTCACAGAGATACCATTCTTAAGTATTCGGACTGAGTACTTATTGTTTATAAAGTAATAAATACGAAAAAAACCAAGACGATATTCTAAAGCCGCAAGTCCATGAACATGGGCAACAAAAGAAAAACGTGGGACGCACACAGAAAAAGAACCAAATATACATGTATTAACTAAAAAAGGAAACATCAAGAACTTTTATTATAAAAAATAACTAGAAGCGAAACCAGGTGCTTGCGATATGGTTAGCATTTCCTGCTACACATGTATCACTCGCCGCGATGTTTCCGTATCATTCCGGTGTATGGCAACCTTTTATTTAGTAACAGTATAAGCATACAGAAGAGTGCCGATTCAAGACTGTATCTGTCCTTTGTGAAACATATTTTTATCTGAAATCTTAATTTTCAAAAAATACAATTGGAACTTAATCATATATAATAAATATTAAGGTAAAACGCCAGTATCACCATTTCTCGATAGAATTTCTTCAACTGTTGCGGTTTTATTACTTCTAGGTTAAGACAATTTTCAGCCACAAAAATATATAGCTTTTTAGCATCTAAAGATTTTAATTGGGATTATATGTAAACAAAAAAGTGAATTTTGAAGATAAAACATAATTTAGAACATAGTTTTTTGAAAATAATGTCAATTAAAAGTATGCTGACACAGATTAGTATTAAATTCATGTATTTTTATTTTTTATTTGATTATTGCTGAAAATGTGTAATATGAATACCTTAAAAAATAAATTAACAATATAAATTAACATTGTATAATAATACCATATACACATAGCATTGACATGTAATAGTATAGTAATTAAATAGGTAACTTGTTTTCTGAATTATAGAAAAATGGATACATGTATCTCTATGATATTTAATAAACTGGATACATGCCTCCATTGCTTTGAAATACTTTAATATGGAAATAACGCACTTTTGAGTGTTATGTTTATAGTATACATAAAATACTAAGATTAATTTAAGATTAATGAATTTACTGAACATAAGATTAAGTTAAGATTAATAAATTTACTAAACATAAATAATAATACTGTCTCCCTGCATTGGTTTTGAAAACTAGGCATATACTTTCTCTTTTGGTCGGCAATCCATTCATAAAACTTGAAGCGGGAACTAACTGACTAAAATTTATCTTTAATAATGACAAATATGTTCTGATGATAACGTAGTAACATGTTAATTAAATACTTTGCGATAATGAATTAGATAATTACGTCATCTCTGCTGACAAGAAATGTTAATTTCCTCATCAAATGTACAGAGGAATATGTCAATATATTTTGATGCATACAAACCTAACTTTTTGAAAAGACATTTTTAGAATTGTTTGGGTGTGATATGTGTTCTTCATTAACATCGGGATTTTAAACAACCCCCTTTTTGGCTTCGTAGCTTTGATTTATCAAGGTATTGTCTATACTAAACTATTAAATTCATTTCTATTGAGCGTACATTGATGACGGCTGATTCATAGTTAGGCTTGGAATCTGGGACGCGGTTCTCTCATACAGAGTATTAGTAATGTCCTCTTATAGTATACAAAAATGCAACCTGAATCCTGCCTCCGATAAATATGATATTTATAAGAGGAAGAAGCCAAAACTCTGTGTGAATTACCCCGTCGCGAACACCAAATCTTGCTCGAAGCTGCTGTCATTAATGGACGCAAGAGAAGAATTAATTTTGAATAGACAAGACTTCAGTAAATCAAAGTTACAGATATAATATTTATTGGAGCTTCTTCCGTTTGCAATTTCTACATTACGATTTATGTCTAGTTAAACGATGGTATTTGAACTGAATTCTTCTTTACGGATACGTCATTAATTTTATAGAACAAAGATAAATTACAGGACAAACCTAGAAGTAGGCCACAGAAACCAAATGACAGCCATTTTGAATGCTAACAATGTGGTACATAATTATATAAGAATACTTTCCGACAGCTGGTACACTAGTTCAAAGATAGACCAAACATCTCTACTTCAAATAGCAATAATAACATACATTAAATCAAATCACAAAAATATTCGAGACCCGTTACGTCTGCTGAACGATGTTGGACGTTGATTCAACGAATAGACTGGTATTATAGAACCAGTGTACGAGATCCAAACTTCCCACATAACCTACGTAGGAATCTTTACACCACACACATCTTAAAATTTGAAAATTTGAAAATATATATTCTTACCATTAAATAAATAATAAAAAGTACACAATTCGTGAGTGGCCATATACATACATTACATGTATGGTAAATCTAAATGAACAACATCCATGGCATATGTGATTACATGGATGGATATCTCAACATTTATCATCAAGAAAAATTTGGATCAACATAATATAGGTAATTGACAAACAAACAATAGCTTCTTCAAATAATCACCACCAGAATGAACTAGCATTGTAAGAGCCCAGTGGCTAGATATATAATGAAATCACTAAAAATGTACTTTGTTGTACCATCTTACAGTTAGCTAAAGGTTAAGATTTAAAAAGAAGTCGAACTAACTATCAGAAAGCAAAACAGAAATTAGATATTGGGTATACAACAAGACGAGACACATTGTGCAAGGATTTAGCATACGTTCACGCTGTGATTCTAATCTCACTACAGAATCAACAGTCATCGGAGCACAACAGAAAACGATCTTACATTACAATCTCAATATACTGTCTTTGTAGTATACACCACTTCATAACATGGTGGGTAAAATGTACCATGAATCACAGTCTCTCAACTGTAACGAAGTTTATTAATTGCAATGAAGACGGTGTCGTTACCATTGTTGATAAGTACAATTATGGGAAAGGGTCATGTGATCATGTTAATGAACTAAACCCATTCGATATATAATTCATGCATTGAACATGTTGGTGCATGTCTGTCCGTGTACATGATTGCTATCAATAATGAGATTTTAAATATACATATTTATTGATGATTAATTTTGTCGAGTGATAAATCGGGCTAGTTTTCCTATGGAATTATCGTTTTGTTGACAGTCATATATACCACGTGACCTTGTGTAAGCAATGTCGACGATGAGTCCTACATTGTCGTATGGCCATCCAACGAGTATGCTTGCACTGTTCCATATTGGTAGGCCATGTGCCTCTATATTGTGGATGATAACGACTGACAAAGTATGTGTACCTGCAATATAAATATACAAAAATGAAATTTTAAACATGTCTCCAATAAATATGATATTAATAAGAGGAAAGAACCAATATTCTATGTGAGACACACCGTCCCGAAGATCTAGCTTCGAAGCAGCCGTCATTAAAGAACAATGATTTGAGACATTCGGTAAATAAAAGCTACAGAGCCAAAGGATGGGGGATCACGATGGTTATGATTGACAAAAACCGCAACCCAACAATAATACAAAATTGTCTTGCCAAAATTTTCAATGAGCGCGTAGTCAAAATAGACATTTTTAAACGTATTCCTCTGGCCACGTGTTTCGGATAAACCAGTCCTCTTCAGCAAATGTGACGTTATAACATATATAGAATTTAATTTTATCAAAAGACAGACTGACTGACTGACAATAAAGAAAAATCAAAAATATGCATCAAACAAAACACTTTTGAATACAGGTATGTTTAAAACGGTATCTTCTTAGGTCCATAACTCAAAAAAAAACTGGCCGAACGTTATGAATCGGGAATAAATGACGGCATGCTTCACACACAGCCATGACTTCTCGGGGAAGATTCGATAGCAAATGCTACTTGGGTACGGTTAACCTCGGCCTGGTTTCGTGCTGAGTGACCGTCCTAAGTCAGTCCGCATGGATAACTAGTCTTGAGGATTGTAATGACGTCGATTTATTTCCTTTTTTGTGCTGAATTGTTTGATGCGGCTATTGTTGGTTTGTCAATGTGTCTCGTTCTGTTGATTCTACACATCCTGTCTTTTCATATTTAAAACTTGATTTATATCTCTTTGTTATAAATGTGCTAGTTGTACAATCTGTTAATCTTTTGACCTTTGCGAAGTATATTGTTTCATTTTTGTATTTTTTATCACTTGAATGGTTGCCTCTGCTGGTGGCCTTATCATGAGTGGTTAAACTGGTTAATGGGGTTTCAACCTTCCCACTTAATATGAACAACAAAGACGCTATGCAAACTTCATAAGTTGTTGGTCATAAGCAAATCAAAGATAAACGTAAACAGAATTAACAGACATATATAGAGTTTAAACCAATAAGATAGATTTGATGATAAAGGTACACTTGGAAATTAAGTTTGGAGGTTTTGATTAATGGCCCTTTGCATGATAACCAACCTTTTTGTTTGGTTAAAAAAAATAGATTAATAAAACTGTATATTCCTCAAATAGCCATTTTCTTCATGTATCTTAACCGACAAATAAAACTTGTCACTCAGCGAAATGGCAACACTTAAAAAGAATAGAAAAATACAGACACTATCACACAAAAAATAATTTCCATTTGTGTACCTACATGATAAACCTTGAAGTGCTTGCTGTACATCTGCTTCTATTCTTGAAGCGTTCATGCACACAACAATTAAGGGATGTCCGTCACGATAATTCCTCGGATCTGTCAATTTGTTCAGATGAACCTTCCTTCCTTCAAAAGTATCGTGTGCACGAAGCTGATTTTCTAAGTTTGATATGACCACATCTTGCAAGTCTCTGCGCAAACAGCAGTATATGTTGTAATTCAAAGCAGCTGTAATTAATAAAAATACATTTCGGTTAGAGGCTACATGTATATATGAAATATTACATTGTGTATTCATCATCCTTCGAATTGTCGTTGGTAATGACGCTTCTCCTAAAATAGTAAATCGAAAAACCAAGACGATATTCTAGGCCGTAAGTCCATGGACATTTGCCAACAATAAGAAAACGTTGGACGCACACAGAAAAATTAACCAAATGCACATTTATTAACTAAAAATGGTTACATCACGAACTTCTATTAAACAACTAGAAGCGAAACCAGGTGCTCGCGATATGGTAAGCGTTTCCTGCTACACATA
>JAUMGZ010168039.1:0-15349 GCA_032359645.1 Pododesmus macrochisma
AATGACGTAATAAGCAGTGTGATAACAACTTGACCGGTTTGATAACACAAAGTGATAACACACTGCACAACGGTGTGATAACACGCAAATTATGTGAGAATGTTGCTTTCCCTTCTAAAAAAAACAGTAGAGGACAGTGACCAACAGATGCAATGTCGATGCAGATCTCGATCTCTCAAATTCTGCTCTGGAACTTGATAAATTCTTGCACCTTGGTAAATACCAATATTCTCTTCCTGTACAGCAATATATGTGTTACTAAAGCCTCTGTAGGATACTGTCTCCTATAACAACATGTTGCGGATGGAGCTGTAAAAGAATTAATTTATATTCAGAAAAAAATAACATCAGTTAAAGTTTCGGATACCTTTTCACTCAATGTCTTTATTTATTTATTCATCTATTTTAAAATAAATAAATAAATAAATAAATAATGTTCAAGTGAATAGATAATTCAGAAACTTTGTTACAAGCAGACATACATTGTAGATTATGTATGTTCAACATACTACAATACAGTCATTCAAATAAATTATTATTTTTGTGCAAGTACGAAAACAAAAAATCGTCAGTTGTTAGTAAATTGATATGAATTTAATATTCAACGCACTCATTTAATCATAATTTTAAAACAACAATTGTAAAAACTCGGCTTTATTAAAAACGAAAAATTAATTTCCCATGGCCTTTGGTAACTGAAGGGAGTTAGATGACTTGATTCATGGGAGGTCGAAGCACGGATTCACTGAACCGATGGACTTCCTGTATAACATATGGCGTTTCCAGGTGGTTTGTGTGGAAACCGGTTGTAAATAATAGTAAACATGGGTATCTTTGTTCTGTTTTTCATTTGTTGCTGATTACTAACCAGATTGAAAAACGCATCTTTAAGCTACAGAGACGCAGAATGAACCTTGGAACTTTGGCGTCAATGTTGCAAATGAACGCGCTCGCGGAAGTTGTGTGTAAAGAGCACAAGCACGCTATGAAAATTTACGATTAGAACTACAACGCAGGTGGTATGTGTATTGCCATTTCATGTACGTTGGAGTTTTCCTATGTTTTCAGTCCCTTTGATTTAGATGGCGTTCTTCCTAAAGCTGCAGAGGACAATTTATTATTACATGAAACATAACTTGATTGGAGATTTACCTAATTATAAACATATTTCGCTACTTAGTTTAATATTATTTTTCTGAAATGAAATTGAAATTTCGTGGAACGAAAAGATCACAGTTTGAGCATTGATGTTAACCTTTAACTTATGATAAATTATTAAGATGATACTTAGAGATAGCTATTGTGATAATGATTTGCACTTGCTATAAAACAAAAAGAAATGGGATCAACAGAATAAAGGTAATTAACAAACAAACACTAGCTTCTTCAAAAAGTCACCACCAAAATGAACTAGCAAAGTGTGACGAGCATTTAAAAATGACAACAAACCAACCAAATGGGTGTGAAGACCTCGCTCTTGACCCGAAATCATGCTCCAAATTAACAGTCATCAACGGACTCGAAAGGAAAATGAATTTAGAACAGACAAGTCTTCGATATATCAAAGATCTGAAGCCAAAAGGGGTGGGGCTAAAAATAACTCCCAAACAACACAATAAAATTGTCTTGTCAAAACTTTAGATGTACGCGCAGTCAAAATAGGATTTTTTTTAACGTATTCCTCTGGACACGTGTTTCGAACAACCTAGTTTTCATCAGCAAAGGTGACGTTATAACATATATAGAATGTAATATTATCAACAAAAAAACAGACAGACGGACTGACTGACTGACTGACTGACTGACTTTATTAACGAATAAGCTACGACAACGCTTTCACGTCTCATTATAGGATACCCTTAACCTCGGTCTAGTTGAGGGTAGATCATGGTGTCTTTGATACGAACAACATTATAGGTTGGAGACAAAAAGTGAAAGTGCCATTATGAGTGGTTGTAGCAGAAAATTGTGCAGGAATTTCCTAATTTTTTTTCTCAAAAAGTCATGCAGTTGAATTTTTATCATTTACAGTATAGGTCTCATTTTTTATCAAAGCTAGTTACAGAAATGTTTCTTTGCTGTATTTAAAAGGGAATTTGTAATTTATGGGTTGGTTTAGAGAACTGTTTCATCGGAAATTCCCAAGTATTAATATTAAGTCATTTTATAGTAAAACTCCATGTCACAATATACACAATATAAACAATATAGCATGCATAGAAATGAACTTAAAACATTTCCCGGGAACTCTCCATTTCAACTCAAGTTGAGGCGATTTTCTAGACAAAATGTTGGAATTTTTTGTGGTCAATGTTATCTATTTTTGTTGTGGTCAAAGTTATGTTTGTTATGGTCAATGTTATGCTTGTTATTGTCAATACTGTCTATGTTTGTAACGGTCAATGCTATGTTTTATGGCCCAATCTATCTTTGTTTGTATTGGCATGATACTATCTATGTTTGCTATGGTCAATGTTATCTGTGTTTGTTACACCGTATACATAAAAACTGTAATAGGTGACATTTCTTTGAAATTTGAACATTTATTAGACGTTTAAGGAGAGACTAATCTGAGTTTCGGCTCGTTCATTTTTAGCAGACACTGTGAAATGGGTCATTGATAGGCTGTGTCATACCCGAGTTTACAGCGTGTCAATCATACATAACGTTACCAACAGGGTGCCGTGGTTGAAATGTAATTAAATAAGTGCCACGAATATTGTTCAAAATTTACACTTCCTTGATAATTAAACGAACGAATAGTGATGGCACAACAGCGTCACAGTGTTAAAAGTAATTTTGCACATTCTGTTTGATACATTTTGTAGGTGATCCATTAGCAAGATTAATATAAAAATCTTAATTCTTGTCAGTACATTAATTAGAGAGCAAATGTCCACGACTAGCCTCAACTTTTATAACATTTTCATCCGTTATAGAAAATCGTCCAACTGTGGTTTACATGATATATTGTTTAAAGATAGCTGTGACGGAAAAACCACAAGGTGAGTTATTAAGAGGTTGATTGTCTAAGGATAGGTAAGACCAACTACCACAAGGTAAGTTTTCAACGGTGTTTTAGATGAAATATTGTAAAAGGATAGGCGAAACCGAATTAAAACAAGGTAATTTGTAAATTGTGGTTATTTTTAGGGTAATTGTTCTTAAATTGTTTAGTATATTGACATTACTGACTCTCAAGAAATGTGTTTTGTTTTAAATAATAGAGACTCATGGGTTGAGTGGTCAGCAGTAGTAATAAATTCATTTCATTTGAATAAAGATAAGTTTATTCTGAACATTTTATATTAGACTTGACCACATGTATTCCAAATTTGATGTATAAACCTTCTTTTAATTAAAGTTCGTGATGTTTCCTTTGTTAGTTAATAATTGTTTTTTTTTCTTTCTGTGTGCATCCAACGTTTTCTTTTTAATTGCCAATTTCTATCGTCTTTAAGATATCGTCTTGGTTTGTCAAATTTACTTCCTTTTTTACAAAGTCCCACATATTTAATTATTTACATTCAATGAAGAGTAAATCCTTTAGTTTTAACATTTTATATTTTCTATAATTCATGAAAGCATTGAATTTATAGAAAGAATTTGTAACATGGACATTTTAAAAATTAAATCTGAGTATCAAAATACTCGAACTATGACAAAGTCAACCAATCAATAGTACGATACATACGTGAATTTTGAAATTCCAAGATTATTTGAAAATATTTGTTTGCATTTGTAAGAAAACTTGAATTTCTGAAGTTGTTTAACTAAAGAATTTAGGCTTTAATGAAGGTTTCTTCGTCTACCAAAATGTGTTATGAGAGTCAAACAGAACAAAAAACAAGGTATCTAAATGTATCAGAATGTTTGCCTCTACACCATATTTGGTGCACTTTGCGTGTTTGTACCCACTCCAGCAATATTAAAGACATGTTATGCCTATAAAATTCGAGGAGAATCCATGTGTAAATTTTATGTACATTTGTACGTAATGTCACGGCTATAAAGTAAAGCTAAAGAAAGCAAGTTTCGTAAATGCTGCTAGTAAATGGAAATGTTATGTTTAAAACATGTAGACGATCCGTAAAATGAACATAACAAGGATGATGAGTGTGTGATACACACATTGTAGACATGCTTCTAACTAATTACACAGCTTAATAAACATGCTAATATGTACTTATACAAGACAGAGACAACAGTTAACTCTTTATATAGTAGACAGTCAAACACATGCAAGAGTCATTATATATATCCTAAATAAGAAAAAAACCCACAAAATCAATTTAATGTTATGCCATCTTTGTTGATACTTTCCAAGGTGTGCTATTCTCTTATCTGTATATCTTATAAACGATATAAGATATCTTATAAGATAATGATACATATTATAAGCTAAATAGGGGCAGTCCTAAGGTAAGTACAAAATGGCCATGGGATTTTTTTTTTTTTTTTGAGAATTAGTACATATTGCTGCTTTTTGTTGTTGTAGACTCTTTATTTTGGCAATAAATGTTTGAAATTGCCTTACATGTCTTCGTGAGGATGCAATGAACATTTTCATGTAATACATGCTTTTCCCCTATGATTTAATCAGAATTCCATTTGAACAAATATCGAAACTTAAAATAGGGCTTTGTTGCAAGCTCTGGAAGATAATGTTGACATGTCTGCTACACTAAGTAAGATTTCTTTAGATTTTCGTGATTGACCTGTTTTTTATTTATGATTTTCCATTTTGGAATTTTAGGTCACCTGATTCGAAAGCTCAAGTGACCTAATATGTGTATATATAAAAAAAAAAACCACTAGTGAGCACGTCAGTCGACATTGACAAGTATATAATATAGTAAATTCCTTGTAAACTAAAAATGGTTAAAATTTTGTATTTCAATTTTGACAAAACTTGCTGTAGATGTTCTTTGCATTGTCCCCTTTCATAATTTTGCCCATCGTTGCCAACATCCGTCTAATAAGGCTGTCCTGGCTTATGATTGGCCGATACATTTCCATTTTCTTGTCAAGAACGCCATTGATCAGATTTTCATGAAACCTGATGTGGATTTTCCTTTAATGATTGCTTTTCAGATATATGTCCGACTTTGACAAACTCTATCCAATATGGCCGCCCTAGCTCTTGATTGGCCGAGACATTTTCGATTTCTTGTCAAGAACCAGATACATGTATCATATTTTCAAGAAACTTGAAGTACATGGTCCCCTTCAGATTTGTTTCCGAACCCCGTTTTATATGGCTTCCCTAGCTTCTGATTGGCTGAGAAGTTTTGTTCGACTTGTCAAGAACCATTGATCGGATTTGGCTTAGGGCTGTGATGCTTATTTACATGCACTTCTTAGTGCAGTGTTGCATACTAAATTCAGGTCAAAAGGTTCTGACTTGAGTTATCTTTAACTGTCCAATGCTTCTAATCTTTATATAGATCATAACTCGTAAAAATGTTTGACTTGGATTACTCAGGTGACCGTCAAGGCCCAATGGGCCTCTTGTTTAACACACATTCACAGCGAATATTCGTACATTAAGGACAATGTTTATTTCTGTCACACAGTACTTTCAAAAGTGTGAATTTCTGTCATTACAAGGGAAGATTTAACTCTGTGAGTGATGGAAGGTTAAATTGGCAAAATCATTTACAAACTGAATAAAAAATGATTACTACAAAATCTGTAGAATCCGACTTATTTCCTCAGTCCTAATGTGTGTCGGATTAGACAAGTTTCACTGTAACTGAAAATGACTTAGCCTTCACGGCATGTGTAGATTCAGACAATGTACGTATGTCCACACTTTTGACCAACGTCTAGCAGAAAGGGCATGTAAAATGTTATCTATGGCTCAGACCTCAAGATAATATGAGTTTCCCAATAAGATAGGTATAAAAATCCATATTATATATATTATATAGTTTATATGATATGTTATAAACAACGTGATTCTACTGGATTTGATTATTGCTTCTAACTTTCGAAATGGAACAAAGTATACTTAATGTAGTTGAAATTTTCTAAAAGTTCATTTGCATTAATGTTCAACAATATTTAACCTAAAATACATCATTTATCAATTAATAGCTGGATTTTAAACAGGTTATATAATAACTGTAGTGAATAAAAGCGCAATTCATCAACCACATACAACCCCCCCCCCCCCTCCAAAAATAAAATCCTGGAAAACTGAAGGTCTATCCAGTCCTGTCTTCAGTAGACATTTATAATGGAGTGAATACAAACACCCAATACGATATTCAAAAGACAGAGTCCACGGACATGGGCAAATAAAATGAAAACGTGGGATGCACACAGAAATAAGAAGAAAAATAGAATTATCAAATAAAAAGGGAAACATCACAAACTGCTGCTACAAAATTAGAAGCAAAACCAGGTGTTCATGGAAGAGTAAGCGTTTCCTGCTTCACATGTGGTGTCATCCGCCGTGATGTTTCCGTTTCAATTCGGTATATTGCAACCTTTCATCAGTATTTGTTTAAAGTTTTGCCAAATCTTCAGAGTAACTCGCTCCTTTATCAAGGCGCAAAAGTACACAATTAAATTTTATATACGAAAAAACTAAGACGATATTCAAAAGACGTCAGTCCATGGACATGGGCAAACAAAAGGAAAACGTGGAATGCGCACAAAAAAAGAACAAAAATACAAATTATCAATTAAAAAGAGGAAACATCACAAACTTCTATTTAAAACAAAATAAGCGAAACCAAGTGCTCGCGATTGAGTTAGCATTTCCTGCCACACATGTGTCACCCGCCGCGATGCGTCCGTGTCATTCCGGTGTATGGCATAATGAAAAAAACGCAAGTCATCATAAGAACATGTCCCTAATATCGTGACGAAAGAGCAAAGGAGAAAAACCATTTACAGGATATGAACATTATCATGGCTGCATACTACGTATTACATAAAATTATGTTTTATAATCAAAGACGGATGGACTGATAGACATATGTACAAGACAGTACAAATTAAATAAATACAAATCTTATAAACAATTGTATCTAAGATATCTTTATAGGTTATCTTATAAACTTTATAAGATAGCTTATAAACTTTTAAAGATATTTGACAACTCTTTATAAGATATTCTATAAGTTTTTAGGTATTTTATATAAAATAGTTTATAAGATATCTCATCAAGTTCATCAGAAATCTTATTAATGTTTATAATATATTTCATAACTATTGCTACCCCTCTTAAAATATATTTCATATTTATCAGTGAGGACACTGCTAAATACTTTCTATATAAAAAGATCATCGCACAATGTATATAAATTTACATTTGAAAGTATTTTCTTCAGTCTTTCTGTATTTCGAACCAAGGGTAGAAATTGTCGACAATATAAAAATTCTGTTTGTCCAGTTTTTGTAATCCATATACAAAAAAGTTAAGAGAAGAAGCATATCTACAGCAAAAGTGATTTTCTATAGACCGTGATTCTACAAAATGCCAAATCAAAAGTGCCTCGCAGCGTAGACCAGTCTGGCTGTGTGCATTGCATGTATACTTCTTGAAGAAAAATGTTTTGTCAATCAATGATCGTTTGCTTCTTTTCGGGAATGGTCTCAGTCATGTTCAGTGATTATTGACCTAGTCTTACACTTTTATGGCGACATTTCCGCTTGTAAAAGACTCAACTTTGACCATCCTAAACTCATTAATGTTATTGCTAAGTATTCAGTGAGCGCCACACCTATAATATCATGATTTCAAGATCTAGTTACTTACTCTAACTATAGCGAATCAATAGTTTTTACGTGTATGTACGTACATGTAGTTTTGTATTTACTATTTTTACCGTGCGTTCACCTAAATTGTTGACTATACCATTTTTACATTATTGGTGGAGTTAGGAGTTTGTCCTTTATAAGCATCGACATTTCTCCCCCTACTCCTCTTTTGGTTTTATAGCATTGATATATGCTTCTTTTTTAACAGTGGAAAGGGTTATCATACACCGGACCGACACAAATCATCGTGGCGGGTGACACATGTGTAGCAGAAAACGCTTACTATATTGCAAGCACCTTGTTTCGCTTCTAGCTTTTAATTAGAAGTTCGTTATGTTTCGTTTTTTTATTTGTTTAGTTCTTCCCTGTGCTAGACACCTTATCGTGGAAGGGGGGTTTGCGAGTCTCGATGACCTAGAGATATATGCTGGCGGGAACTTGTGTTTCTGGTAGAGTCACCCAATGTCAGACAGGTAGAAGGGTAGAGGCCAGGCAAAGATATGCACGTCCTTCGGAGGTGACGCTAAGCTGGCGGTCCCGTGTACAGGTATTTTTAAGCCCCTGACACGATAAAGATTTCCATGTAAAGTTCGATAGAAGAGTAGGCGGAAACGCCGTAACATGGGCTCATCCTTTATTTTCCGTTCCTGTCGCCGCTTCTCTTCCAGACCTATCTTTTGATTTTTCTCCTTTGGTCTATGTCTTTTGTTTGCCAATGTCCATGGACTTACGGCTTTAGAATATCGTCTTGGTTTATCGTATTTACTACTTTATTAAGGTCTTGTATATTCTAAATATATTTTGCACTCATAGTCTGTTGATGACGATTGATTTATAGTTTGGCTTTGGGTTATGGGCGAGGTCTTCTAAATCATTTGGCTTGACGTTTTTAAATGCCCGTTGCATTTGCTACTTCATTCTGGTGGTGACTTTTTGATGACGCTATTGTTTGATTATAAATAGCCTGCTTTTGTTCTGTTAATCCTTAGTCTTGGTTTACCTAACACTGCGTGTTTTTAACTTGTTAATAAGCAGACACTTTTCTGTTTGAATTGTACACATTTAATGCGTCATTTACACTTCAAGTTATGTATATTTATCTGATGGTTGTACCGGGAAACGCCTTTCTCAAACCTTCAACATACATTTTAGATTCAGGAAAGATACATGGATTTAAACGACTATTTGCCTTTTATTTATATGTAATAAACAGCTGTAGTGTGAGTTTATTGTGAGCATTTTCGTCTTTTTATTTTGTTATTTTTAAAATTAAGTTCTGACATCGTTTCTTAGAAAGCATTCTTAAAGGAAAAAAAGATTAATTAAGCTTTGAAACAAATTTGTTAATTTTCTTGCTCTATCTAATATTAATGTGTGACTTAACCTCTTTATGAAACAACGAAGGTAATTTTCTAATTAAGTTAACAGTTAAACAAGAGCTTTAGTGTTAGTTTTGTTAACTGATTGGTTGGTTTCTGTGATTAACATTAAAGTAATATATATATATATCAATACGACCTGCCCTGCACACATCGCAAAAGAAGCAAACACGTATGAGGACGAATCCATAGTGGTCAACTTTGCGATAAAACAAATGGTTTTGTATTTCTTATTTGACATAGTAGACAATTAATCAGAATGCATGATCCTCTGCCCAATGTTGATCATCAGTTAAACCTCAGTGAACGAGTCTTTGTTGGCTATTTATGTACTTAATAGTTAGTTATTACCATATTTACGAAAAAATAGTTTTTCATTTCTTATAAGCATTCTGGTTATTTTTTGTGTTTCAAATTTTTCTATCAGGATTTTCTATACGCTGAAATGTGCTGCTGTCGAACATGTATATGGTTAATATAATTAATTTGTGACCCTGTAATTTACATGTGTTCGTCCTTTACTGTATTCATTCTGCTCTATTGTTTTCTTGTTGTCTCAAGTTTGTTGGTACTTAGGTATATTTCCTTCCTTGTAGTTTGTCATTTTGTCATGGAAACAGACCTTGATGGTAATAAACTGTCGACGCTAGGTACAACGTAAGATAATTTGGTCATTGAAACGTCTAAAGTTGTGTGGAAACCGTTCAAATCTATTAAATTAAAAGGAAACTTGCTTACTTGCCCTCAGAACGAGTCTGGTGATAACACCATTATACACAAAGTTCTATTGTAGATTCCAATCCATACTTTTAAGACATAACAACATCTTTGGGAAATTAAAAACCAATAAATCTGTCACAATGGATAAAAAAAATTGGCAATTTTTATGACAAGTTGCTTCGCTTTGTGAAAATCTTTTTCTTCTATCAATGAAGCTGGCTGAATAATCTTTTGGGACTTAACACGAGAAAATAATAGCATTATCAAAGATGTATATATTATGAGATATTTCAAAAATCTTTCTTTGAAAGACTTTAACGTCAATAGCGACCACGCCGGATAAGAGGTTTCCGTACCACCTTTCTTCGTGAGTATTCTTATAAAAACAGTTACTTACCATATAAAATATACACGAGTAGGCTTTAATTTGTGATGTTTAAAGGTAAATGTTTTAGCAATATACGAAATGATTATCTTAATTATTTTTGTGCGCATGAAACGAAAATTATATACAGAAACACCATCTTAATTAAAGTTATATATTGCCGTTTTACAAAATGTTTGACAAGAAAATTCTATGACTTATAATGCTATGATGGTATGTTCGTCTTTCGATTATATTTCTTCTTTAGATTTTTTATCTGGCTTCACACCTAAGTTTTATTTCATTACTATTTAATTCTATACAAATTAAAACCGCACCTTTGCTGATGAGGAATGGGTAGTCCGAAACAAATGTCGTTAAAAATACATATTTTGACTTCGCACACATTTCGATTTTTGGCAAAAAGACAAACTAATATTATTGTGTGGGTGTGGTTTTATCCGTCATTACAATCGTGATTTGTACCCCCACCCCAACCCTTCATTGGCTTTGTAGCTTTGATTTAACGAGAGTTTGTGTATTCTAAATTCATTTTCTTTAAAGCGTCCATTAATGACGACTGATTTGGAGCTAGATCTGGAATTTGGGACGTGGGTGTCTCACATAGAGTATTGTCTATTTCCTCTTATAAACATTATGTTTATAGGAGGCATGTTTCAGATTGCATTTTTGTATTAGTATCTATTTTTCTTTTTCATGAATACTGTAAATAACCTCGATCATGCATTGTTCATGATATTTTTGCGAGGTATGATTACCGGGTTTAATGTTGGACCTTTTTAAGGGAAGGGTTTGTATTATGTAACCTTTCAAGGGAATGTTATAGTATGTAACCTTTTTTTTTAAAAAAAAAAGGAACATCTAATGACCTTTATATATAAGAGTTAATTGTGTAAATTTTTAAGATAAGGACATATCATGAAATTTTGTCGTTTTTAAGAATGAGGAAATATTATGTGACTTTTTCAGAAATGTTATTTATGTAGCCTTTCAGATAAGGGTATATTATGTGACTTTTTCAGAAATGTTATTTATGTAGCCTTTCAGATAAGGGTATATTATGTGACTTTTCCACATAAGGGTTAATTGTGTAGCTCTTTTAATATAATGATATATTGTGAAATTTGGTCGTTTTTGAGATGAGGGTATATTTGTGACTTTTTCAGATCAATTATGTAACCTTTTCAGATAAGGGTTTATTATGTGACGTTTCCAGATAAGGATTAATCATGTGGTGTTTTCATGTAAGAGGTAATTAAGTGTTTTTTCTGATAATGGTATTTTATGTGTCCTTTTCGAGAGAAAAGGGAAAAGGAAGGGGGAAATGTGTGATATTTACAAAAAAAGGTTTGTTCCCATTCAACATAGCCGCCATTGTGGGGACATACCACAAATAAATACATATTAAAAAGGCTACAGCGGAAGGTAGCTTAAGAATACCATAGTGTCATCATTAAAATAGCCTTATAGATAAATGTTAACAAGTATCTCGTATAGCTGTGAAAACGTAAGAAGATATATCGCAAAGGATTACCAGGGTGTTCAGCACACCCTCCTCGAGTTACAATGCGATCTGATAATTTTAGATACTATGGACATTATTACGTCACCTTTGCTGACGAGGGCTGGATTGCCCGAAATACGTGTCCAGAGGAGAACGTAAACAAATTCCTATTTTGACTGCATATCTACATTTTTTGACAAGACAACATTTATAGTATCTTAAGTGTGGCGTTTGGCCTTCACTAACAGGGGGATTTTAACCCCCTCTGACTTCGTAGCTTTGATTTATCAAGGTCTTGTCTATTCAAAAATCATATATATCATTTTCTCTTGTGCGTCCATTTATGCCGCTTGATTCAAAGCTAGACCTGGAACTATACCTGGAATGCTGGACGAGGGTGTCTAACACAGAGTATTGATTCTTTCCCTTATAGATGTTGTATTTATTGGTGGCATGTTGCAGTTTGCAATTTCGTAATTTGTCTTCATCTTGAAAATTTAATGAAAAGAAAAGTCATTCGTTAAACTGTGGAGATGTAAAGGGAACAATACCAGCTCAAACGATATCGGTGATATACTCTGGAAGTGATGATAGGCCGTTAATCCAAACAATTAAACCACGTGGATAGTCTATCTGTATTCTGACACAAAGTCACGTCTATTCTATATCTATAACTCAACCTGACTTTGGAAACAACCTCAAATAAAGTTTATGTTATGTGGCAGGACATGTACTGAGCAACATGGTCACATCTATTCAAGAACTGGCCTATTGTTTTACCTCGTCTCCGGTTTTACTAGCACTCATTGAAAAAATCTCAAGCTCAAGTCTTTTGCGCTATATATACTTTTACCAGCACCGAAACATACAATGCACTCGACTTAAACTTAACTAAATCACAAGACCACGTTTATGCAATGCATTCGAATTTATCTGAAATGAGACAAAAACTATGCATATTCAATGTATTTGACTTAATCTGTGATGAGGCAAGATTAAGTTCATATCTAACCTATGCATTTGACTTAACTTATGCTGAGTTACAAAATCATATTATGTAATGCATAGGACTTTATTTGTACTAGACACAATTCCACGTATTAATAGACTTTACCTGTATTGAGACGCAATGCCACGTTATTGAATGTATTCGACTTGACCTTTTGTGAGAACATGAACCAATTACCATTATTTGATAAAATATTGTTAATATGGCAGCGCTTGGTATCGTATAACCAGTAAAATCGTTTGTAAAATTAATATATTTGTAATACTGTTTTAAGAGTATCCCTCCCATTGCTGATGCGTGTTTGTGCTCCCTGTGATAATCCCTGGAACTAATCATCACTGTCGTGTCAGCTACTGTCTGTAAATGATTACAACTCGCTGGTTAATATCAAGAATGACGAGTAAACTCTTTACACTTTTAGAAATGCGTTCAATGCACTAGATTTCGTATTCTTAAACAAATACCATAATTAGAACCATATTCAACGGTTGCAACTAAGACGTTATACCAATGTAATGTAGCTTATACATACTAGACATATAATACTATACAAATTACATAGGTTCTTCATGGGTTAACATTTGTTTTGGATTTTATTATCTAGCTCAGTGAGTGTATTCTCATATTTTACACACACAAAATCGAAGATTGCCACAGTTCTTTTAAAAAATCTGAAAATTAACTACCGAGAGTTGGGTTTAACTCAATTACCAATCAAAACCATTATGTTGCCATTTTTCCTACGATTTTCTGTCCGTAAAAATTTTGCTATATCGGTATTTTGACAAATTCGTGGTGGGCGACGTCTGAGTATGAATATGAAAAAAATCGTATCTCAACCAATCACAAACAAGAAATAAAGAATAAAATTTGTTATCGCCGTCTTTGAAAATATAAACTAAAACATTCAAATTCTTAAGACTATAGGAAAACATATTCGTTCAAGGTCTGAACTATTTTAGGTGTGTACGTGAAAAACCATAAGTAGATCAGTAAAAAAGGCGTGGTATTGTGACGTCATCTCTATTCGAATTCATTATATAAATTAAAATGTCACCTTAGCTGACGAAGACTGGGTTTCCGAAACAAACACGTTTCCAGAAGAATACGTTAGAATATTCCTAGTTTGACTGCGTGCACATTTAAAAAAAAACATTTGACAAGACAATTTCATATTATTATTTGGGTGTTGTTTCTGTCCATCATTACAATCGTGGTTTTTACCATCCCTTCCCCTCCATTTTTTGGCTTTGCGTGTTTGTTAAACCGAAGCCTCGTCTATTCTAATTTCATTTTCTGTAAAGAGTCCATTAATGACGGCTGCTTCGAAGCTAGACCTGGAATTTGGGACGGGCATAGAGAATGACTCTTTCCTTTCTTTTAGGCTTGTTTAAGATTGAATTTTTTTTTTTTTTTTGTATTATACCTGATGATTCGCAGTTTGTACTTTACTTTCTTTTTATCTCTTTCAAGGCCTGAAAATAAAGTTCAATTGTATGTGAGTTATTGCGTGGGTAAGCAGCAGCAATTCTTACGCATTAATAAGCGCAGACTAAGATGTAAAAAGTCAAGATGTCATTTCTATTTACGTATAAGTACTATTTTTGAAGAGTTTAAGGTTATTCTAGAAATTATTCCAAGAAATGCAATTGCACAAGAGTGAACAACCTTCCAGTCTGGTTTATATAGTCACCGTAGTGACAATAAATCAACACGATACGTGTTCTCTGTTTTATTATTGTTAGAAACTTCGATCATGAAACGAATTAATACGATTAATTTAAGTTCTCGAATTTTTTATCCTAGAATTTTTAATTACATTTTATAGTAATACTATGGACGATGCCACGTGTCGTCAAACCTCTAGGTAAAAGAAGCCCGAAAAGGTCATCAAATGCGTCTATTGCTGTCATTATAATGTGCCCTAGGAATGTCAACGTGTCATTTGGGTATTCTGAATTCATGCAATTCTCCGTTGAATGTTCACAGCCAAATCCTTGTACAGGCGTTCAGAGTCTTCTGTCTGTGTAATTAACGCTTTATAGATGTAGATATTTGACTGCTGTCAGTCGTAATTAGATATTAATGTAATCGACCGTAGGAGAGGTGATATTAACACTGTTAGTTATACCTACGGAAAAATTACAATACTATATTCGATTCTTCATGCGCTAGGTGTGAAATTAGGATTTATAAGCCGTTCCTGTAACGAAACGTGGAAGATTTGTTCGTAAGCATGTGCTTATTTAGAGAAGACAGTCATTGTGTAGGCTATGCACATGTAAATGACACATAGAATATATGTTTAGTCATCAAGAACATTGTTTAACACATGAACAGTATCTGCACTAATGTAATCATATCAGCAAATAACATATGGAGATCTCTTCTTAATACAAGTTGTCGCCATCCGTCCTATCTGACGATTATTTGACATTGTTTTTGTTTATATTGGGGTTTAGCGTCCCTTTAACTTATTTTAGGTCATATCGAGGCGGTGTTTGCTTGCGACAGTGCGCACTTATGGCGACTTTATAGTGCTGTCTCATTGAAATATCACGCCGCAGACACATTGACAT
>JAUMGZ010168050.1:0-15348 GCA_032359645.1 Pododesmus macrochisma
TTCCTTGTTTTGTCGGGAGTAACCTCCCTTGAGCTTTGGTACCTTTACTATATATATATATAAGATAGTAAACAAGAGTTTGTCAACATGATTTATTGATTGATAGAACTTCAAGCGCCTGTGCTGTAATATTTTCCAAAACGATACATTTCAATTAACCAAAATCAGCTACAAACGTCAAGTAAATGCCTAAATTAGAATAGAAATAACAGTTGCATGGATATAAAATGTGATGTAATTAAGTAAACAATAGATATAAATTGGGTATTTTCCTGTTCATGCTGCCGAATTAAAATTTGGCACTTTGACCTCTGGAAATCACCATATTCTCTTTGTAAATTGCAAAGATTAAGCTGGTCGCCTAAAACTACCCTGCATCTTATTTTTTACATGTGCACCTTGCTCATGCTGAGCACTGTTCACAAAGACATTCCAACCCATGTCGTCAACAATTTCTATCTAGACACGTGTATGTGTTTAAAAATAATACTCGACCAGTAATACCTTCGTTGAATTAATAGATGTTCTAATTCACTTCGTTCAACCGAAAATAAACATTACAATTAAATAAACACAACTCTTATATATGGTGACACTACCTGTCTGTTGTCTTTTCTGGTTTAAACTGTAAGTGTTGGCTTTCGACAGCCATTCATTATTGTTGTTGAAGGACATTTTTTTTATCAACTGAGCGTGCGCATGCTCTGTAAAGCTGGTCATAAAGTTCACGACAGGGTCATCGGAATAAGGGGCATGACTATTCACCATTTATTATCATCCATGCAAAAATGGACAAAATAACATTTTACTCCCATATTTCTATCCTTTGCCGATTGGCAAAGCAGTAGTACACTTTCTCGCGAGAAAAGAATGATTAATTACTTGTGTTTCTCAAGTCTCCAAAAAGTAGTAAACTGGAAAAATATTACCACTTAAAATAAATACAGAAAATTAAAGGACTCCTTCCTTTCCTTAGGTTATCCAAAACCAACAATATATACACCAAATTTGACCTGAATGCAAATGAGCAGAAATGAGCTCAGGTACATATATCTATTTTTAGTAATAGTTACCTTGACTTTTCACATATATATGTACCAAAAACTAAATGGGGTTTTCATTTACTAACAGGAAATCACATATCAAGTTTTGATTTTAATCAAACAAATGGAATTAAAGATATTCAAAAACATGATTTTAATCAAACAAATGGAATTAAAGATATTCAAAAACAAACTCAAAATCAAATATCATTATTGTATCTAATATTTATCATTGACCTTGACCTTTTGACCTATTAATCCCAATATCAATATGGTTCTTGCTTAAATGGAATCAAAGTATCATTCAAGTTTGGCTTTAATCTAACTAAAGAAAGTAAAGATATTCTGCTGAAACATTTGAATTTTTAGTAATGTTTTGACATATTAATTCCAATATCAAAAGATTTCTTTTTTCTATACAAGAGAACTCAATATACCAATACCAATGTCTTTAATCCAACTGATGGCCCTACAATATTGTACAGAAACAAACACAGTCAGGGTGGTGGCCCAGTGGTTAGGGAGTACACTTCGTGCTGGTAGACTGGTCATTGATTCAAATCCCAGTCGCAACAAAACCTAAGACATTAACATTAGGCAATCTTCTTCCTCCCCGCTAAGCGCTCAGCATTACTGGGTAGGAGGATGATTGGTAGGCTTGGTGTCAGGATAATCTGACCGAGTGAAGTATTATGTTAATGTGTCGGTGGCATGATATTTCAGTGAGATAGCACTATAAAGTCGCCATAAGTTCACACTGTCCCAAGCAGATACCGTCTAGATATGACCTATACATAAGTTAAAGGGACGCTAAACCCCAAGAAACAAATGCAAGTACATATTTCTATTTTAATACAGTGACCTTGACCCATGAACTATAAACCCTTAAATCAATGGGGTTCTTACTTTTTTCCTGTTTCCCCCTAAGTTTTGGGATTACATAATTCACAAATTTGTGATTTTACCTGTGTCTGTAAATATTGAATTCTGTCATCTGCTTCCTTCAGTCGTTCTTTGAGAGTCTTCACTTCCTCTTCTAATGGCATTACCACAGATTTGAGAATTTCTGCATCTGCTTGTGCCTATTAATATCAATTAATAAAAAGTTATGTCATGAATGGGCTAATGAAAGGTTAAGAAAGTTCAATTTTCTCCAGGTAGTCTTACTTTTTCATCCTCTGTTGCAGTTAGTTTCAATTCACTGAGTTATATTCACTTTTTATCTTAACTTCTAGAGATTTACAAATTCACCTTTTTCAAGCTCTACACTACACAATGATCATCACTCTTTCACCCTCAACACTAGAGAGTTCAACTTTCAACAGTGGTACTCAACTTTTTCATGTTCTATATTTTAGAGTTCAACTTTCTTGAAAGTCAACGATAGTCACTTTTTCTGTATCCACACTAGAGATTTCAACTTTTGACAGTGGTACTCACCTCTTTCATCCTCAACACTAGAGAGTTCACCTTTTGACAGTGGTACTTGCCTTTTTCAGTTTCCAAACTACATAGTTCAACTTCTGTCAGTGGTACTTGCCTTTTTCAGTTTCCACACTACAAAGTTCAACTTCTGTCAGTGGTACTCACCTTTTTCAGTTTCCACACTAGAGAGTTCAACTTCTGTCAGTGGGACTCACCTTTTTCATGCTCTCCTCAAGATTCTCATGCTCCATTTCCAGCGACACATTGTGACTAGCACTAGATGGCTGTCCAACACTCACCAACTTAAGCTGCTTGGCAACCGATGTTAAGAAACCTTCACCACTGTAGAAAAAGTCAACCTTAATTTAGATCAATGATGGCTGAATCCTGAAGCATGTTTTTTTCAACATGAATGCCATAATATCAGCTAACTATAATAAAGAGCTTACAAAAAAACAATTCGTTTAAGAGAAAATCTTCTTGTAAAAACATTCTTGCACACGTTAGTGAAATGATCCATTTTCATCACAGTGAAAGCATGAATTTATATTAATTCTCTAATTTTTTATTTGTATTAACATTTTAGTTACAATTTAATTAAAGCATTTCATCAATTTTATTTTCTGCAAAAGTCTGACTGAATTCAAGCAAAAATCTTATCAAAAAAATAATTTATTTCAGCAATTATCATACCGGTATTGGAGATATTAGTCGTTTTTGGTGACCATTATAATTATGCCATAATATCATCTTAACAAATCAAAGAAATCTTGATTTCAAGATTTGAACAGATCTGAAAATATTTCTTTAAATCAACACTTAACATGGTTTAGCAGCGTAATTTAAGATCAATGTCACTATGAATGGTACATAATATGCCCATAAACAAATCATAAAGTGGCCACAACTCTGTTGATAACAGTTGGATAAAATTTGATGTTAAACTTGTCAAATCTTTCAATTGTCTGAAGTTTGAAGTTAATCAGCTTATAACAACTCAAGATATTGATTGGAAACTGTGTGCCTGTCCTTTCAACCGCTGTACCCCCCACTATTTAGCCTGCAAATGTGAAAATGTAAAATGTCCTGTCGTTTGAAAGGCTTAAAAAAAGCAGGGTGCTATTACTTTTTTAAGCTTCCTAACTACAATATTATATAATTAAGTCCCAATAATAAATTTGTACTGCAATATTCAATAACAAGAGGGCTGCATAGCATTACACGCTCGCAACATATTCGTGAGTAAATTTAAATGGGAAAGTGAAATACATGTCACATGTGTATCTTAATGCAAGTTTTGAAATATATATCAAATGTAAGGAAAATTCAAAGTCAAAAGGGCCATAATTCTCAGTAAAATTGAAGCAACATCCCCATTTTAGGTTATGCATATCTTCATATGCTTCTAATCACACACACACACCTATTCTGAAAAGATCCGGTCGAAAACTGCAGTACTAGTTGTGGTCACAAGGTTCACACTGCCTGGTAGAAAAATCTGAGTCATATAGGGCCATAAGTCTCATTAAAATGAATGAAAAATACCCATTTTAGAATATGCGCATCCTCATATCATTCCCATCACAAACACCAATACTGAAAAGATTTGGTCGATTTCTGTAGGACTTGTTGCCATCACAAGGTTCACTCCACAGACAGACGGACTGACAAACATAGTGACACCATAATATGCTCCACGAAAATTTGTGGGCGTATAATTTTTTTTATGCATATCATTTAATTACCTATCCTGGTTATTAACCCCGTACAGTTTGCTCCGCAGGTCTTGAACCTCTTCCTCATATTTCTCATTAAGCTGCTGTAGTTTTTCCCGCTCATTTTCATACTGCAGGGCTGTCGTTCTGGCAGCTTCATTTGATACCTCTGGGAGACAAAAAAGTAATCAATAGCCGTTCAATATTTGATTGCTAATTGGTAATATTTTGTTTAAGGTTCACTTTTTTCTTCGTTCAAAGAGTTAAAAAATTACTGATAATAGAATTTATTTTATATTTCAGTGATAGACATAAAATATTTAACATTCAGTTAATTCTACAAAGCTGGTGTTGACCTCACAATGATGATGATGAATTTCGAAGACATCAACAAGAATTGATGGAAATGGTACCGGTATATAACATATTTTTGATTTTATAAATTTCAGCTGGAATGGCTAAATTATTTTATAACTAGATTCAAATTTCAAAAAAAGAAATCTGTAAAAAGTTACATACATGTACATTAAGTATAAAAATATACTTCAGAAAATTCAGCAATTAATTTACAAGGTACACTTAATTATGTCGCACATTGTACATCCCTAAAATTCCTATTTTCCAACCTTTCATGAGGCCTTGAAGTGTATCAATCTCTTGTTGACTCTGTCTCTGTATGGAATCTATTTCATCTTGTTTGTTTGACTCAGAGTATGCCACAGCAGTCTTTATACTCTCCAATTCACCTTTGATCAGCTCTAGTTCTCTCTGTAGTCTCTTGTTATCTTCCTGTGCCTGAGTTGTCTCCTCTTTGCCTTTCTTAAGTTCCCCTGAAACATGATAAATTCAAATATTAATTAACTCTTATGTTTTTCACACTTCTTCATTGACATAATGACATATAACCAAGATTTTCCTGTATTGAGAACTTGAAATTGTTACCTATTTTTTCTCATATCTGGTCATGAAATGCTACTTTTTTTCATATAAATCATAAAATGACATGGCTTTGAAAACAGTCTTGACCCCTAAATAGTGAGAGAAAAAACTGATTGACTTATAATTTCAGTCTGCAAACTTAAGTTTTTCATGCATGAATTAAGATATCCTTTTATACAATATATTGCAGAATCAATGAAAACTCTACTAGTCCGAACCAAATTTTACTAGCCATGGGCTTCGGACTAGTGCCTAACGTCGCAGATTGTAATTATAACAAAATAAAGAAACAAGTACATTAGCATTTCAGCTATATTTAAAGTAAATAACCCAACAATAGAACAATCTAATTTGTACCAACAACATATCATAATTTTAAAATGTCTAAAAGTACCTTCTTTTTGCAAAAAGAGTTCTTTAAATCTTGCCCGTTTTTGTCCAAACTCAGCTTCTTTTTTTGCTTCTCTGTTCTGCAATTCCAGAATCCTTTCTTCTAAACTTTTTACTGAGTCTACAAACAAACATTTATATGAATTAGTCAATGTACTTAATTACTTACATTGTAATATACATGTATATATATATATGTATATAATATGTAATGCTATATATATATATATATATACTTAGAAGGCAAGACTGAGATAATCCTATCCTCTCCAGGACTGTGTATTCACACCGTCAATATATTACAAAAAGATACAGGGACGCTTATAATATAAACATGTAAAACTAAGACACTTTTTTAAACCAGAGGAAAATGGTGTAAAAATGATAACATAGCATGTGATTGTATTTTAGTGGGTGGAGGGTCAAGAACTGTATTTAATCCAAGGAAACAGGAGAGCTGGTAGGTATATGTAACTTCTGTGGGAGCTCTCAGGTGGGTTTTTGTGCACCAAATACATTATACTGCACAGAGAGCTCGAGCTTGGTCAGGATTGGACACCACTTCACTTCAGCGACAGGAATTATATAGTTATTAGCAGAAACAAAAAAAGACACCTACCTTGGTTTAAAAACAGGTAAATTTCCATTAACTTTCAAAAATCATTTTATAAATTAATCCATGTTTTAGAAATTTAAGTGACTTTTTAAAATATATCAATTTTTCTCCACAATCAAAAACAAAAGTCGTGCAAATTCTTCAGGATTTTTTTAAATGGTTAAAATTTTCAAAAACATGGGCAAATTCATCTGTTCTTAACTTAAGTCCTAATAGGCATTTTTGTTTGTTTCTGTCAAGATCTAGAACAATTACATTTCTGTTGCTGAACAGAAATGATTTTCAAACGCAAATACATAGGGCTCAGAAAGAAACTCTACAGCTGGCAATATCCAATCTTAACTGCTTCTATTAATAAGTTTCAACAGAAACAAGCAGGAATGCTGTTTTCTCCAACAATGTTAAAGGTTTATGACAGTGAGACACTTCTGGCGTGCAGACAGCATAATAATCTCAGCTGATAATATCCTATAGAAAATCGGCTGACTAGACTCTAGCATACTTCAACAATGTTAGAGGTCAACACGATGAGATACTTTTTGTTTTTGCATCATATAACCTCTAACATCCCAGCTATAAATTCTAGTTGCTGACAGTGGCCAGCATTTTTCATGTATTGATGTATTAATTGTGTATAATTACTATGTGTATGTAAGCATTATATTTAATTCATTATGTAATTTATGGCAAATTTTCATGTGCCAATTGTTCCGACCTGATTTCAGTTGGAATGCGCTTGCTGAAAATGACTGTTCAGATTTATGAGGTCGCAGTATGTAAGGTAACGTCAACCGGATTTCACATGTTATAGGATTTAGACTCTAGCAGTTTATGTTATAGGAGCAGAATGCTGTTCAGCAACATCTGTCAGTTTGTTTGGAAGTTTAATTTGCACCAACGAAAATATATATATATTGATCTTACTTATTTATGTAACGTTCTTTATTGAAATAAATGTGATCATCCTATTGATTAAGCATTGATGCGAGCTTCTTTTATGATGTCGATGACAAAATATTTATTTTCAAAATGTCAAACGTGTGCAAATATTTACCTGAAACAGGGCTCACTGCGTTGTCTGACGTCTCAAGATCATCGAATTCCGACATTTTGAGAAAATAGGAGTTGAAATTACTGCAGCATTAATTTTTTTTCATATGTATATGCACACAATTGACATTTGACAAAATGAAAACATCATGTAATTTTGTTGATTGATCCATTCGCCACCTACTTCCCGTTGGAACTCTCAGAAATTAAAGATAAGAACAGTCTGAGAAAGCGCCACTATGTGAAAACACGGTAAGGTAGATAACTCCCCATAAAAGATAGCATGGGGAGGGTTGAATAATATCAGAGATCCAGACTACTTATAGATCTTTGATAATATCAACAAGAGTATATTTTTAAAAAAAAAATGCAGTCTTGTCAAACGCATGTTGTAAAGAAATGAACTCGGCGCTTCCCATCTCCGGTCATTTCTCTTATCATTACATTGTTATTGCAAAGAGTGAACAAAAAATGCATATACAGTAACATACGTCAAAAAATAGTAATTAAAAAAAGGAAAGGAAAAAAGCTATCCATATTCGTGAGCGGATCATAACACATCAGGCTGGCTGTGATGGATTAGGTTGAAACGACGTATGTGTTATCTACAAGTATTTCCAGTACTATAAGTATTCCTGGACTTGGATTGTGGTTAAACAGAAATCTTCTACATTCCACATTGCGCGTAGTTAAAAAACAATTAATGACAAGAATTTCTAAACTGTTATGAGTAAGTAATGAATGAAGGAGAAAGAACGCAATCTGCAAATAAACAAATTGTTATAAATATTTACAGTTTACCGACCTGTCGTTCTGGCCTTGGGTGACTTTTAAATGCACTGTTCAAGTATAATACGCCTTCAAAATATTTATCAATTATGTATACAGTGATAACTTTAACCGGAAGTCTCACAGTGCAGTCGTTACGCTGATATCAATGTACAACCGACGATATTAAGGCCAAGGATTAGGCGATCGGTTAACATCAACCAATGTTGTCTATAATGAAAAGTGAAAAACCCAGATTTAAACAAAAGTTTTTGTTTAATAAAGCAATTTTTCACAATACTACAGACAGCAATAAACTCTGTACATTAGTCACAGACCTTACTTTTTACTGATAATTCTTGGATATTTTTTAAAAATGAATGTGGTTAAAAACTTTAAAAACATTTTCAAACAAAAAACATTTTCAATCAAACTTGTTCATTTTAACTACATTTCCTATAACAAATTCCTGATTTTTTTTTCTTTTTGATTCCCCTAAATAAGTTCCTGGTTGATATTTGTGTTTGGTGTTTATTTTGATTTCACCTCTGTATTTTTTTAGTTTTTTTCTTTTCTTAATGCAAAGAACCATGACTTTGAACGCTCTCCTATTTTCGTTACATTTCATTTTATATCAATGTTTTAAATAGAATGCTCCGACGATGTCTGAAATTTCCAAATAATATGGGTATGAAAACGCGCGATAATTGGTTCTCCCTCACAAGAGAAAAGTCACCAATCTCATGGCCGTAACTACCTGTGAGGCAGGTGCCTCGTCTGAAATTTTGCTAGATATCATAATATATTATATTAATAGTAAATTATATTTAGAATATATAACATTTACAGGGTTTGCCTCGGCTGTTATAATACCCTAGTTACGGCCATGAATCTGCTACATAATTTGTAAGAAATATAGTGTAGAATTGCTTAAAACCTAAGACGAAATTCAGTAGTTCTTTATCTGGATCCTCTTCGCCTTTAGATGCTGACTGCCTACCATAAGTTAGGCCGATTTTCCTCTGGAATATATCAGAAAACGGCATTCGTTCGAGAGGCCGAGGAATCTCGGCCTGGTTTTACCTATTTTAACATATAAATACTAGTATGTATTTGAGTTTGGTCTATGCCATTTGCAAGTTAGTGTGACTCGGACGTTTGATTGGATGTACACAGATGGAAACCAGACACAAATATTAGCTTATTCTCGTGAAGGCATGGCAAATGTTAAAATCGGAAGACGAACATGTGTCAGTATTTTAATATAAATCGAATATTTCAATTCACTGGGGATGTGTTAAATTATATTTTTTTTTTTTAAAGTTTTATAAATAAATCAAGGTTAACCATTAACCACCTCACACGTGTGTTGTGACTATATGTTTACGTTCACATGACACATAGGAATGTTGTCTGTTTTGCTTATTATGATATTTTTTCACCGAATAGATTGAAATTTAACAAAATTATTAACCGAATAACATATTCAGTAAAGAAACTTATTTAGTTGCACAATGCGCGTGCTGTAAGACGTAAGATTAATATGATGTCTTTATTTTCCTCCAGTATGTTGAAATACCTAGCATAAAATACAACGCACACACACACGTATGCACTCTTACGAGCACACACAAACGCATATACATAAATACAATGTACAAATTGATATGAAGATGTATTCTTTCTATATATATGTTAAGTTGAACCGATATGAAGATATATTTTACATACATTACTATAGATACGCTTACGGCGATATCTAGTTAAAATATTAATTCACGCAAGCGCGCACACGTATGCTCGCTTACAAGCACGCATATAATATACATTAACGGTGATATCTAGAAATCACGACCTCACACACACTTTTCACGATAAATTATACATGTGCGTTTGAAATATATTTCCTTCACAGATTTTCCCCTCTAGACGCTCCAGATTTAAATGTACATATATAATGTAAAATAATATCAGATTGCGTTACTAAACAAAAAAATAAATGAGGTATTTCAGTACGTAATTACGTTACTTTTCATGATATGTGGGTAGCCCTGAAAAGGGCTTTTGGTTTTGTACGGCTACGTACACTTAAGAGTAAAAGTTCTGAGGAACAATTTACTTCTTGGCTGCCTTCTTTGCTGCTGGTTTCTTGGCCTTTGGTTTGGCTGCTGTCTTCTTTGGCGATTTCGTCTTCTTGGGAGACTTTGCCTTCTTTGCTGGCTTGGGTTTGGCCGCTTTCTTAGCTGCTGGTTTTTTCTTGGGTGTCTTTGCCTTTGGTTTCTTGGCGGCGACCTTCTTTGGCTTAGCGACTTTCTTTGCTGCTGGTTTCTTTGATGTCTTCGCTTTTGGTTTGGCCACTTTCTCACCAAGTTTGAATGACCCGGATGCACCAGTTCCCTTCACCTGTTTCAATGAGCCTTTCGTGACACCACTTTTCAAGGCCATTTTCAAATGAGAGTTAACAGTCGCGCCTTCACCGACTTTGTAGTTAGCCTTGATGTGTTTCAGAATGGCGGCCCTGGAAGATCCACTTCTTTCCTTCAAACTCGCAATAGCTGCAACAACCATTTCAGAATATTTTGGATGAGCTGCTGGTGTCTTTGGCTTGGCTACCTTCTTCTTCGGTGCTGCTTTCTTAGCGGGTGTTGCTACTGGGGCTGCTACTGCGTCTGCCATTGTTGAAATCTTTTACGTCCGTTCGATTGATCAAGCGAAAGAGTGTATGTTCCAAAATTTCCAGCGTGGATATTTATGCACCGTAGATCGTACCTCGGAGAAGACACCCCCTAGTGAAGTGCGCGATGACTCTAAATTAGCGATTTTTGTTACTCTGTGTGTTTGTAAGTTGTTTTCAATTGTTGATATCTCTGTAAGTTTTCAACCAAATTCAATACTTTTTTCTGTAATTTGTTCAAAAATAATTCTTCTTTGAAACTTGTGAGACTGTAAGAAAATATTAACTTTCGGAGGCAAAATATTGAATTGAATAGGAAAATATTCATGACAGAAATGTTATCCTACCACTGATTAGCTTAATTAACATGTAATTGTGAAAATATTTTGCGTAAAAGTTGTATTTATTGAAAAATGGGTATCTTTTGTACAGAATAATTGCTATTCAGGAGTAATATTGTCTGTATTTGAACTGGAAAATCATGATTGTTAATGGATCGAAAGCACGAATAATTTCCGCGAGCGCCTTATTTTTTTGTAAACATTGAGTAAACGATTTGAATAAAATATTTACTTGACAAGGGAATTAGGGCCAGTTTTGATTAGATTTATTACGAATTATACAAATTAACTTTATTTGTATCGTCAATAATCACTTTTATTCAATTAAGTTTTATTTGGGAACATAAAATGAATACAACTATTAATTTGACTCGTGATCATACCTGCCTGAGAATCGAGACATTTGTGTTATCACGTCAATTTTGTCTGTCTTTCTGAGTCAGTAGTGTTCATATTATAATCAAAACTATTGTGTATTACTTATTTTAGATACTTTTAAGCAATTTGAATAACTGCTTCTTATATTATATTCTAAATTAACCTCCCTAGGGTGTTCAACAACAAGTCATTTGAATGTAATAGGTGATATGTAAAAAGTAAGATGGCTGCCACATGTACACTAACTGGTATTCAATATTTATACATTCAATTTCTCATGCTTCATGTTAATCTATATTTATTTTGTTTTAAGTTCTATTTTAAATTGCAATGAAAAGGCTTAAGTTATTAGATATCTAACTCATCAACGCATATATTTCAATCGGTGTCTACAGTAATAACTATATATAGTAACCTCGGTGTTACAAAACATTTAAAGATCCTAGAGATTTGTAATTACTAGGAAACTTAATTCTCAAATAAATACTTACAAAATATGGTTCAAAACAACGTTTACTTTCTTAAAAATTATTTAAGCTTTTTGCAAAATTACATATTATTTTCCTATTATTTTATAATAATCATCTGAACATGTAAAATGGGAAATCCAGTTATTTACTTTATATATCAACTACTTGTTGATATATAGATTACAAGTCTTTTTCTACAGTTTACACACGAGTTAGAAGTCTTTAAAACAAAATATAACAAGACTTTATAATTTTTAGCGATATGGGGTTGCTGAACTTCATTTATTGATAATACTATTCCACGTGCCTTATTAAATGATCATGTAACATCAGGAGACAATTAATCAGCTACTTCACAAATACAATTTTTTTTAAATACTTTTTATTCACATTTTTCGTCTTATACATACAAATACAAGACATTACAAAAAATGTAACTACGCAGAAATATTACAAACACTTAGATTAACACACATTGAAACAGTCAAAGTCGTATTACAGAAATCAATTTCAAAATGTACCACTAATATTCGTATATGAATGAAATAGAGAGCACTCTTGGGAGTAATAAAAAAAGAAGACAAAATTCAAATAGATCTTCATTTGCCAAAGGCCTATTAACCACTGTTTTTCAGTAGGAGTTATCCTTCTCAAATACAATTCTTAATAACTTGCGATAGAAACGTTTTATAATATTTTATTAACTCTATTTGTAAGGTTTTGGGGAATGTTATAAAGCCACGTCTTATAATATTAAGCTACAATTTCAAGAGACGAATTTGTTTTTATAAACGTGAAAGTACCATCTTAAAGATATGCTTGAAAATATTACTTAACAAAAGTTTTGATGAAGCCGTCATTATTATATCTTTATTTCCTCCGAATGGAGAGCCCAGAAAGTATAACATTACAATACACAAAAATACATAAACCATCAGCCAAACAAATATTTTAACGCTCACTTGCACATTCAGTTCTCTCAGATCTTATGCATGCCCTCAGTCGTTCGTTCACTCACTTTTGTTGCCTTCAATTACTTATGTCTCTAGTATTCTGCCCATACACTCATTCGTACCTTAATAGGAACAATACAGGAAATACACATAAATAATGGTTTACAAACAAAGGGAAAAAGACGAAAAGATTGTTACTTGAACATTGGCATAACATTACATTAATGAACAGAAGATTATTATTATTTCATGTATGTTACTTTCACTTATTTACTCTCTACCTATATTTACAATATAATTATCTTGAATAATACAACGCTGACATTCTATGAAATGTTGAAGCACAGAATGTGCGGAACTCTTCTATTGTATCCTCTGGAATCTCATAATATACACATACCAGGGCTGTAGTCGGTGGGGAGGGGGGGGGGGGCTTGTCCCCCTCCGAGAATTTTTCTTTTTTTCTTTTTTTATGTCAAAATTTCCGCCAAATCGGCAAATATAAGTGTGCGGCAGAAAAATAAATGTATTGCCCCGACCGACTTTCTCCGTGTTGCGGCCCTGCATATTTAGATTTGACGATTCGGGTGTAACAGAACGGTACGAAAATCGTGACACATGTATGGGTTATGCATAAGTGCTTTTGAATTCCATATATGTTTAACCTAAAAAGGTAATATTTGTTTGTTTTTTTTTTAATTTTTGGAGTTGAATTTAAAAATGAATTTTATAAATAGTATACGAAAGTGATCACGCCTTTCTTTCTACACCTTTTATGCATTGAGTATGCACATGCAATAACGAATAGTTGTGCAGAGAATCCTGTTTAACTGTTCTATCTTGGTTTATTTACATGTATAAAGTTAACCAAATATACAAATTCTAACTTGCAGTTTGGACGATTTTAGGAAATAAATTAAACACCTGCTAGCCTTTTGAACCGTAACTCAAATATGGTCCATGACGTTGACTATCTTTTGTCTGACCAAAGATAAAATCGAGCTGGGGTCCACTGATTTTTACTCCTATTGATGTTTTCTGGGGAATCATTACGTTTTGAATAAAACCTCTCTCTCTCTCTCTCTCTCTCTCTCTCTCATTGTGCATGGTTTCTATTACTTTGTGAGTGTGTATCGTGAAGGTATAAAAATTGACACATGGGTTACAAGAAGCGCTTACCCTTCCGGAATATTTTGTTTCTCTTCCGATACATTTTTATCAGATTTTGTTCTGTTCGTCTGTTATTTAGAGTGTTTTTCTCGCTGATTCCTATTTGTTGTCTTATGCATTGAACTTTTCGTTTTAGCCACTAGATTATCTTATCATTGTTATATCTCTTTAAACCTTTATTTGACACTGCGTAACGATCATATTGAGCTATATAATTTAAGTGAACATAAACTTTGTTGTAAGTTGCTTGGATTTTTTATTATCAAAATTGTCAAATTATTTTCTTTTTAAAACTCAATGAAACAACGGTAATCGTGCCGGGACGTCTAACAATACTAGTCGTTATCACATTTCACATGATACAATCTTCACAGTAAAATCGATTTTTCTTAAGACCATATGAGGTCTAATGACTAAAAATGACCACCATTCACCTTATAGAAATACGATGGTATAACTTTTTACATTTTCGAGTTCTCCAAAATCAATAGACTAAATTCAACCAAACTTGGTATGAAGTATCCTTAGGGGAAGGAGATTCCGATTTGTTCAAATAATGGGGCTTGGCCTCCAGGGATGCCATAAGAGGGCCAAAATATAGAAATTTGACAATCTCATAGAAAAGAAGATACAGAGCTTAATGCTTGCACAAGAACTGAACCTTGGGGCATTGAAGCCAAAGTTTGTTCAAGGCTCAAAATAGAATAGGTGCCTTGGGGTCAACACTACAGCAAATGTGATCAAATATGGTAACGTTCAATATTTCCTCTCTTCTCAAAACTTACCATACCAATGCCAACCAGTTGTGTAAGGAAACACCCCTAGGAGAAGGGGATTCAGATGTGTTTAAATGATTATTTTTATCACTGCATATTTTTATCTTTTCACATTTTCGACTTTTCCTCTCTGACAAATAAAGTCTTCACATGATTTCCACCAAAATTGGTCATAAACACCAATATGGGTATTTGATTAAGATTTGTTTAAATGATTAACCTGTAGGGGCATCACGAGGTTGACCAAAATTGGTAATATTTAACATTTAAAGTTTAATTTTTCAAATGTTAACAATTAAATTAATATATGCCTAATTAGACCAGGTAGAAATTAAGGCCGTTTGGATCTCTTGTTACATGCTTCTTTTGGAGTTTTTTTTTTAAGGAATTGTGGTATGGTCTACATTGGCTTCTGCTTGAGCTTTTAGAAAAGATGGTGTTTCGTCTCATAAACATTGTTTAAAAAAAATAAATAAAAAAACAACAACAACAACAACAAGAGGCCCATGGGCCTTAACGGTCACCTGAAATTGTAGTTTGTCAATGTAGATTAATAAATGGCCATTTTACTCCTAGATGTTGATTGATCGATGGATCCGATCTTAACGTTCTTGGAACAGCTATAGTAATATGGGGACAG
>JAUMGZ010168061.1:0-27380 GCA_032359645.1 Pododesmus macrochisma
ATAAACACTGTTCATTTAAGAATATCAATTTTTTGGCCATGCTTCAGGTAAACTTTGGCTACATTTGTCTACGGCATGACCAATCTAAGGGATGTTCCAGAATTAACAACATGGGAGGGGTGGGAGGCACTTTTTCAGAGGCCCCACCACCCATCAAATATTAAAACTGGGTTAATATAAGGAATAGTAGGCAGATCTGGATTAAACCCCACCACCATTAATATATTAATTCAGGTGCCTCCCACCCCTACCATAAGGTTAATCCTGGAACAGCCCTAACTTTAATTCCTCTAGAAAATTTTCACTTTAATACTTTGGATCAATGTGTTAAAAGTTTTAAAGGAGTTGAACTGAGCTGTCTAAAACATGTTTCATTTATAAATTTAATCCAACAAATTTAACTATGCATCCCTGTTTCCTTCCACAACTTTCAACCCACTTTTTACACAATACAACAAAGGGTTTGTTTATTTGTTTATTAGGGTTTAGCGTCCCTTTAACTCATGAATAGGTCATATCAAAAGGGTGTCTGCTTGTGACAGTGCGCACTGATGGCTACTTTATAATGCTGTCTCAATAAAATATTAAGCCGCAGACACATTGACATGATATTTCACTCGGTCACATTATCCTGATGCTGAGCCAACCAGTCCTCCTCCTACCTAGTAATGCTGAGCTCTTAGCAGGGAGTGAGAAGATTGCCTAATTTTAATGTCTTAGGCTTTTATGCGACTAAGATTCTAGCAACAGTCTACCAGCAAAGCGATCGCCTTAACAATACGACAAAGGGAGATAATTTCCTTAAAAGACATCACAAAAAATAAGATAAAAAAGTTTGACCTTTAAAGGGGACTGCTTCTTTGTTTAAAATATAACATGGGAGACAATTTTGATACAAAGACAAAGGCTAACAATGATAAACAAATCATCAAAATATGTGAATATGTCCTGTTAAAGGCACTGCCTCTTACTTATTGTGGTTAGTGAAAACGAATAATGATCTTGGTTCTGGTATGGGTTTGTGTTTATCGGAAATGTGCATTTCTGTCGAGCGTCGGGGTCGAGCTGATGCAGTATTCCCCGATTCACTTTCATCTGAAGCCATGTCATTGTCTGAACCCTCTGCATCCTGCTCCTCTTCATCTTCTTCTGAAACAGGAAATTCTAAATATCAAAAAAAGATAAAAGAAAAATATGCACTGATTAAAATAGTATTAAAAAGGATTTTGTGTATATGTAGAAATTTAAACCAATTGAATAACATATGCTGCTTTGACACAAATTGAAATACAAAGAGCAATGAAATGTTCTGGTTCTAAACAAAATTAATGCCCTTGAACCGATTTGGATCATGAAGATTCTTAGATCACCTTAACATGCTGATTCTTTACTGCTATGAATAAAACTTATGAATTGTAATAATCAGACTGTCCAATGTTCAACAATTTAACAAAGTGGTCTGAAAATCTTATCTGCTACTGGTTTTCGTAGGCAATTCTGCCTCTACCAGTCATTGCATTAACACTTATGGCTCTTATCCAATGAGATATTTTACGTGCCTGAGAGACACATGACCGCCAATTTTATGTCCCCATCGTACGGACAATATTGATATGTATTGCTCAAGTTCACACCAGGCAGTGCCTGGAGAGATAAGATATCCTATGTGCTAACCACTTCACCACCAAGTCCAACAAGCCTCTATTTATTATCTTGACCACCACTACACCACCAAGTCCGACAAGCCTCTATTTATTATCTTGACCACAAGTATGAAATACAAACTTGCAAACTGAAATGGGCCACCAATAAGTATAATATTTAATTTCACAGTAAATAGTGCTGAATGTTTACCATCTATTGGAATATGCCTGTTTTCCCTGTATTCTCCGTTTTCGGAATGATCGTCTTCTATTATTCTGATTCGATGTTCTATGTTAGGACTGTCATCTTTCCTGTAAAATAAGTTTATACATTTAATATTACTGACAAGAGGGCATTCAGTACTAATGTAAAGACTTCTTCCAACTTTAGAGAAACAGCAATGGCAGTTTCTAGCATTACTGGCCTCCTTGACCAAATGGTTATTTCTGCTTATGAACTCTAGCCTCTCATCCCTTAGGCCATAAGTCTGAATCTCACGTGACTAGACCTTCTTTATCGATACAAGAAAACTGTCACTTACTTGCAGATGGTTGATAGTTTGTCTAAGCATTTTAGTTTATGCAACTGAAAGACTGATGAAGATGGTTTTAAGCACCAATGACCAAAGCAAAACAATGCTTCTAATGCTGGTAGTTTTACTATTATTGTCATTGTTTGTCAATAGTTCGTGTAAATGAACAATTCAACTTTTTTATTTTTCACATTAGTTAAAACTGTAAACTATAAGTATTCCTCGTAACTTATAATATATATATAGCAAGAGGCCCAATGGGTTATAACGGTCACCTGAGTTATCATAGTCAAACATTTTTACAAGTTATAGTCTACATTAAGATTATAAATTTGGTTGAAATAGGCCCAGCGGTTCTTAAAAAGTCGAAAATGTGAAAATTACCCTATATTGACTGAAGGGCCCCCTAGTGGTTCGTTTATGCAGATTTTTGTTTCGTTCGCAATTTTATAAACATTGGCTCAAGGATCATGCATATCAAATATGAAAGTAATCAGAGCATCTGTTTGTGAGAAGATTTTACCCATGTTTGCCCCCTTATGGGGCCCCTATGGGGACCAGCCCCTTTTTATTCCAAATTATTCGGAAACTTGAAGCAGCTAGACATGGGGATACTTTCTACTAAATTTGGTTGAAATAGGCCCAGCGAAGAAGTCGAAAATGTAAAAAATACCCTATGTCAACTGAAGCACCCCCTAGTGGTTCATTTATGCACAGGTTTTTTTTCGTTCACAAACTTTGTAAACATTGACTTAAGGATTATGCATATCTAACATGAAAGCAATCAGAGCACTGGTTCATGAGAAGAAGATTTTTAAAAATGAGTCTAATTTTAACCCTTTTTGGGCTCTATTAGGGGCAAGCCCCTTTTTATTCGCAAACTTGAAGTAACTTCCCATTGGGATGCTTCATGCCAAATTTGGCTGTAATTGGCCCAGCCGTTCTTAAGAAGAATTTGAAATGTGAAAAAATTATGCGCAACAAACGACGGACAAAGAACGATCACAATAGGTCACTAAAGGCTCAGGTGACCTAATAAGTTAAATATATAAATGTATGACAAAATGAACAAGAATGTTTACCTCATAGATCTGTTTGAACGCTTGCTAGGTTTACGTGACAACCGATCTTCATCATCATTATCTACAATACCATCTTCATTCATTCCCACACCTTCATCTTCATCTGTCTGCTGATGAAATAAAATTGAAGTTGAAATACACAGATATCTTAAAGGAGTTTCCAATTTATATGAAACTTGTCAAGTTCTTCAAAAGGGAAAACAGTTAAATATACATGGGTTTATAGTAATCTTTTTCATTTTTGAACTAACAGAACTTTTAAAAAACAATCTGCCAAAAGAAGGTTTCTTACTTTTTCTTTTTCTCCATCTGGTGTCCTGCTTTTTGAGCGTCGTAATTCACGCAGTCTTTCTTTTTCTTCCTCCTTCTCTTCTTCGATTTCTGTCAAACTCTGGGCATCGGCTAAGTTATCCACAGCGATAGCCAAGAAGACATTCAATAAGATATCTAGTCTTTGTTAAGGAAATTCCAGAACGCAAATTACAAATAATTTCAAAAAGTTGATGTTAATGCCATGTTTCCCAAATAAATAGTGATACTATCAATTTTCAAATTGGAATTATGGTAATTCACATAACCTTTTCAATCATGCAACAATATCCCCCCATAGGTAAACTCTTATTTTGCTTTTTTATTTTTACTAAACCCCCTCAATGAAACATAAAAGTCTTCCCCATTCATTATTTTTCAAGGTTAGCAAGAATGTTTCTTTATTTGGGTTTAACAGTTCTTCAATACATTTCTAGTTATACAGTACCTTCCCTCTAATACAGGTGTCATTCTTCCTTACCAAATAAAGGCATTTTAATGAAAGATTTAGCCATAACAGTTTTCTCCATTTTGTAATGCCACGATAAGAAGTGTCATTAAATTTGAACTATGAGGAAACCTTAATAATGGAAACACACTAAAGGTATGACTCACATGAAAAGACCTTGCAATTTACAAAGAGTATCAATGTTTAGGTTTCACATATGAAGTAAATCATTTGATTTTACAAAAAATAACATTTTAAAATATTCAAGGGCAAGGATACAGTTACCACATATAAATAGGAACACAAAATATAGACATATAATAACACCAAACTCATGGACACCTCCATACGACTCTATGCCGTCATACATCACAACATTCCAGTCTTCACCAGTAAGGATCTGTTAGACAGGAAACAAAACACATGTATCAAAATAGAATTGAAAAACCTTGCCATTTACAACTGATATTAAACATTTATGGCACTATCACCCTGCTTAAAGGGCCATAAATTGTTTATTGTACCGAAAAAGAAATCAGGCCTTAAACAGTATTTGCATTGCACTGATTCTTCAATGAGCTGCTCGTGCTCATGGTTGATGAAACATCGCATCTCTCTGGAGCGTGCGCCTCAGGGAGATTCAATGTTTTATTTCACCGTCATGTGGTGCGTTTTAGCCAATCAGCACTACTGTTACATCAGTGAGGTATAATAATAATGTATACAATAAATAAGCTGAATTTAATTGTAGAGAATTCTCTGAAAGAACATTTGACATACATTTAACTTAAAATTATGATAAAGATTTATAATTTTAATACATAAACTACATGACAACTTCTGGACAATGCATGATTCGATAAGCTCACCCTAGTAAAGTTCAGTGAGTTGGAAAAAAACCCAAAACAACTGTAAGCAAACAAAAGTCAATAATAATGATAATAACAGAAATATATACGTACCTGAAACACTGTGAATAAAGACTGCCAAAAAGTGTCAAAATTACTTCTGGGTTTTGAAGAAGGGAAGTTAAATTTCCCACCAAACAGCTGCATTCCAAGTAAGGCAAATATTACAATGAAGAGGAAGAGCAATAACAACAAGCTGGCAATGGACCGCATACTGTTTAACAGGGAGGCCACCAGATTCCGCAACGATGACCAGTATCTGAAGTTAATAATGCAGATAAAGATAAGTACTTTGAAACTTATAGCAAATAGGTCACATGCTATTTAATAACAGGGAGGCCGTCAGATTCTGCAATGAGGACCAGTATCTGAAATTAGCATAACAGTTAGTGTTAAGTACTTTGAATGTCCACTGGATCATCTACTGTTGATTACAAACTGTTTAACATGGAGGTCACCAACCACCAGAATTCATTCTATTATATCCACAGAAAGAGCAAGGACAGTCAAGATACATGGTTAAGGATGCACACCCCTTAATTTGTCTACACAAATGTTCTCCGCCCACATTGAGATGATGGTATTTCATCAACCATTTCAAAATCAGAAACAGTCCACTGTAACTTTTAACTGTTGCCATGGCTGAGTAAACATAGATTATCAGATAGATAAGACATGTTACTTTACAAGAAATCCAGACTTTTCCAGTACTTGTTTTTGACCATACAAAAAGGTTAGAATACATGCACTACTGTTATTAACTGTATTCTTACCTGGTTGCTTTGAAGACACGGAGGAGTCGAGCACACCTTAACACACTGATTCCTAGCGGCGGTAGTACGCCTGTATACAATAGTATCACTTCTACTATACTGGCAAATACTACAAGACTGTCAAATCGGTTAAATAACGACACAAAGTATCCCTGGAAGCCTAAACTGTACATCTTTAACAACATCTCCAAAAAAAACAACACTACAAAAAATAAATTGGCTACACCTGAAAAACAAACAAAAATCATTTATAGTAAATATGGCAAAAAATGTGTTAGTAAATGGTCAACATATTTAAGTTTACCTGATACATCAAAATATTTAAGTAAATATGTTAAAATTGTTATAAAAAATAAAATGTAATTATCTTGACAAAGAATTTTAACACAAATTATTCACTTGAATGTAACTATGTCAATGGGGTGTAATCTGTTAGATTTGTAGTTTAAGAAATAAGTTCCTCATTTTCAGAGATTGGGTTTTTTTTGCTCTCAATGATTGCTTGTTTGTTTTATTTGGGTTTGATGTCCCTTTAAATCATGTCTAGGTACTAAAGTGACAGTCTCTGCTTGTTACAATGCACAATGATGCGACTTTATAGTGCTGTCTCACCGAAATATCACACCACAGACACATTGACATGTTACTCTACTCAGTTACATTATCCTGACCCCGAGAAAACCAGTACTTATCCTACACAGAAATGCTGAGATTGTATGAAACAGCTAACAACATAATTTTCTAAAGAACGGTACAATCATTTTAGACTAGTGTTTATGTCCCCACTTTTCACATATGTACTTACCTTGAAACTCATCTAACCACTTTGGCTGTAGATAATGTTCTGATGTTAGCACAACTGTATTTAAAAACACCATAACTATAACAAGCCAATAAAATGCTTGTGATTTAACTAATCGTCTACTTAATCTTCTACATCTTCTGTTCCATTTACGTAATCTTATACTGAAATAGAAAATAATACTTTTGTTTATCTTAAATGGCTAATACTCAATCCTACCGCTAATAAATACATTTGATATGGTAGCAAAACATGTGTGAAAAACTAGTCAGAGTCCAGGTCTTGATTCAACACAACAGTCAACAATAGACAATCAACATAAAACATAACAATATTCATGGCCTTAACAAAAAGCATTTATGCATTGAAGATTGTATATTGAAAATGAAACTGTACAAAGAATTTATTTTAGCAAAACTAAAATTGAAATTTGGCACTTTAAATTTCAAACTAAGTTAGTCTCATAGTAGTAATATGTGTTTTTCATGCAAACTATTTGTTGGGAACAGTTAATTAAATCAAACATAAACATAGTTGATAAAAACAAAAATGTCCAGTAAAAATTAACAGAAGCTAGAGTTTGTGAGTATTAAGGACAAACCTTTTTCTATGCCACCATGTTTGAGCAGGAACTTCCCCACTTTCTATATCTTCTGTTTTTTCTGATGCTGTTTCACTTTGGTTTTCTTGAGAAAAAAAAAAAATTTGTCAATCATTAAAATGTTTACACCTTGGCAAAATCTAAAACTGCATTTCTTCTTCAGCACTAAATAAACTAAAAGAAACAATTTTTTTTAATATGGATTAAATATTAACATGAGAATTGCTGGCTGTTCCCATCAATCCGGATAATAATGTGTATGTAGTGTACCAAACTTGTTTCTAAGGAAGTTAATCTATTGTTTATGAACTCTTTGTGTATAAAAGGATACACTTTAACTTTTGCATCAAGCTTTTCCATCAGGGTTGGAAATTCTTAACAGTGTTATCATAACATACCTTGTAACTAAAGTCAATATCAAAACCACATGATTTGTCACTGTGTCACAAACAGATTTAGTTTGTAAACATTTTACCAAAAAATAATAAATACATTTACCGGTATATATAATTACAAAATATAACAGGACATTTATAGACATGTGGCTAACCACAAGTTAATTTGAATACTTGCACAGTTTTACCTACATCTTCCTGAATTCCATCTATAACTTTCTAACATTGTTTACAGGATTCTTTATAGTTTGAAAGTCAAAAGAGGTTTTTCTAAATCAAAGAAAAAAACAAGTTTATGGACAAAATAAACAAGCATTTTTATGATATGAACTGATATGAATAGCATAGATGAGCCAAATATTCTGGTTTATTTTTTTACATATGTGCATCAGGTATGGGCTAAACGTCTCAAATGATATACCTCATAGTCTAATAATTCAAAGAAATTATATGAATCCGAAAGCTGAAAATGTTATCATGGTAGAATTTATCATTTAAAACTTCTGTTGAATGTAAAAGAATATTAAAACTTCAAACACAGGAACAATACTTGATAAATTTTAGTTCATTAATTGATTCCCTAATAAGGTTTTCCCAGTATTACTGCCTTTTAACCCAAGGCTTGTCAATTCTAAAGTTATTAAAGTAGACAAAGTTATTGTATATTTGACCTTGGCCAGAGTATGAACTTGCAAGATAAACCAAAATCAACTTTGTTTTTTAATACATGACTTTTTTGCTTGAATAATTCATGGTAAAACATGAATTTGACCTTGATCAGCGACCTAAAATCAATTGAACAACTACTTTTTTCTAATATATGAAGCAATGACTGGTAATTAAAGTACTAAAGCTTTAGACAGGCCCAAATTAATGCCACCCCTCCCCTTGTTTGCTGAAGTAGGTGACATTCAAAACAGACCTTCAAAGGTAGTCATAATACAAAGAAATTCAAAAAATCCTTTAATATTAAGTTTTTCAATTATCTGTAATGTTCCACATGCTGCAAACCCTCATAAAATTTGAAGTACATGTGCACGGTACTACTGCATGATAAAATATCTTACATTCCAATCATTCAACTTTACCTAACAGTGAAGCTAATAATGTGCTGATGCATTTTACAGTGCATATCTAAAGAATTGCAATCAAATTATAACCTTAATTACTAGACACTTTGCTCTAATGTCTAATTATCTAAATTGCCTTTAAAGTGCAAACAAGATATTCCTTAGCTAAAACTGTGCATTAATGCCCCACTTTTGAGTCCAGTAAGAACCAACATCACAATGCAAATAAAATGGGCATCTTTGACTGTTATTGTTTCCAATCAAAGTAGCTAAATTTATTAGCTTTACTTACTAGTAAATCTTTCTTCTTTTTAAACACATCATTATGGTGGTTATTTAGTACAAAACATCTTTTCATCCCTACAGCTTTTATATTGTTCAAGAGTAACATTAAGCTAAAGATTTTTTACAGGGGGAATTTCAAAATTTAATTTTTGTACTTTTAAAAAAGAGGAGAGTCAAGTTATGTTTTTCCAAATTATAAAATTTGTGTTGCTCATTTCAATTTCATAATTTGTATCCTTGAACGAACAGAAAAGTTTGAGGGGGCATCAAAGAGAGTTTGACAATTTATTGTTCCAATGGCTCGCAATTTCTTGATATTTGCAATATTTTAGCTATAATGATGTTGTTAAGGAGAATAGAGCAACTATGCAGTCACAAAGAGTTCTGAAAACAATATAAACAATTGGTAACACCAATTTTTTATTTTGTTGCAATTTCTATCAAGATCAACCCTGATGTCTGCAACATAGATCTGATAGGTGTATCATTTATTCATCAAATCTGATAATTCTCAGCTTTGCCATGAAAATTGCACAATTGATAGAATACATGTCTAAGGTGCAATCTACCAGTGAAATCAAGTCCCATGACATATTCATTGCACGCTCTTCAAGAAAATGCAGACGTTGTATTGATCTCAAGAGGAATGGTATCACCAAAGAGGAAGCATGTCTTATTTCCCTATGTCCAGTATACTCCAATTCTGATGTTGATATGACAAAAGTAAAGGCTGGAACATGGCCATGAATTATATACATCATTATGAATGATGCCATTTTTAACTCTTTATACTAACTACAAATCCCAGGTGCGAGATAGGAGGTGGAATGTTCCCCATTCGTAACCCTCATCATATACGTACCCTGTCACGGTGAGTGTGATTCCTAGTTAAGTTAAGGTGAATATTGTGAAGACAATAATTAATCATCTACCATTGTTAACGATAAAATTCGTATGCATACCACAAAGCAGCTTGATAAAACAGTCCCACAAGATTTCTAAAAACAAATATGGATCATCATGTTTTATGTGCTCAGTCTTACCCATGTGGTCTCAAGACACCAACAAAAGCTTGCCTCCCTACACAATCATCTATCATCTATTGATTATGGACAGCATGCAGGCCAGCAAAAGGCGTCATGCTTATTTCATTATGGCCAAATAGAGGTCAATATTCTCAAAATATCAGACCTTTGACTTACTATGCAGCGTAAAACTGCAAAAGTTATCTAACAAAGAGCATAAATATGTACATTTGTACTAGAAAATTTTAATTTCACAATGTAATTTTATTCCAAAAAAAATCAACATTCATATTATATGTACATCTCCCAAGTTCCAAGAGGTTTTTATCTTTCAAAAATATTAAAAATAGCCCAAATGAATTTCAATAACCTTAAGAACTCCACAAATTTTAAAGATTATTAGAGATGTGCACCTGAAATCCACATGTGTAGATTTATACAAACTAAAATAAGAAAAAATTATTTCTAAGCTTGAAGTTTGACCGCCTTCCTGATAATAAGGTAATTTGCAATTTTTTCTAATCCAAAGAGATTTTAATTGAAACCATTTCTTAAACATAAGGTCATTGTTAATAAAATCTCATCATCAATCAAGAGTAGCAATGCATAGTATGAGAAGAAAAGGAAACAAGAGAAAATGAAATTTAACTGAAAGCAAAGCTATTGAAGTGAGGATATTGTCATAAAATTGTTAAAGAAAAAAAAAATCATAGATCATCGATAAAAATTCAACAACAATAAGAAACAGCTGAAAAATTGAAAGCAGAGCACTTCTTTTGACTTTAGGAAAAGATATTTTCTTCATCACTGTCCATTCTATACGTGAATTATAGTCAAAAAGCTATTTCTTTTAAAATTGATTTAGTTTTGCTGCATGATAAATATTACCATCTTGAAATTTACTATCTGGTTATCTATGAAATTGAAAAGTGACAATATGTCAATGTCACTTTTGTCAGAAAACAAACATTAAATCTCATAACTTTTGCAATGATTTTTCAAATATATCTTTGAAATAGAATATTTAAATAAGAAAAAAGTTTTGTGTCCAAAGGCATATCTATGATATATTATGAGTCAAAACACAGTGAATAAATGTACTGCAATGCTCTTCTGTAATGGATATTAGCTATTACACAGGACTGTAGGTGCTTGAAAAGGGAGGGGGCGCTTATAGGGACATGAGGGCGCTTATCATGTCGAATACAGTACCCATCTCTACTACCTCGACCCTAGGTAACATGTGCTGTATCTTTTAACAAGAAATTTATATTTCCTATTCTTGTGCGTCTTATTAAGTGTTGCTGTAACTTTTAACAAGAAATTTATATTTCCTTTCTTATGTGTCTTATTAAGGTTTTGGTGTACGCTAAATGATCTGTTCTCTTCACTTTTTTTAGATTCATATGAGCTACATAGAAACTGGAAATTGTTCCATAGAAAACTGAATACACTTACATAACATTCACCAAGATGGAAATATGAAAAGTGACAACTAAAATTTTTGGTTAATTTATCTGGTAAATAAGTTCTTGATTTTTCCGGAAGCCATAATGATTGCTTAAAATCAAGTTGAATGGTTTAAACACTTGAGAGATCTCTTGAAAGATGAAAACTGACAATTTCATACTCAATAAATGTCTCACATTATGTGTCTAGAATAGGATCTTTAGCATACTGACAGTGAAATCCCAAAGAAAATATACTGTGTTATATTCTCTTTACATACAACAATTTGATGTCCCATTTTAACCTTATATTAATATAAACAAAGTGAAAAAGCTTATTTGTTATATTTATAGTCAAACATTTAGAGACAGTGTCATACCTCTAAATGTCAGAGGTCATAATATGTTAAAGCCATTCAATGCAATATTTATATCAATACTTATCTGGACTGACAAGTCATCAAATAAGAAGAAAGTGAATGGCTTTGAAAGATTCTTTAACTTGTAGGGGAATTGACACTTTATTTTTTTGTCCATTTCAATTAAATCTAATTTCTTAAATATATGTACATAGTAGCCTGTCCTGAAAACCTTCTTTCTTCTTCATAATTTGCACCTGTAAAAGTTTGCCATTGAGTTACCTCCCCTTGACACAGAGGAAGTGTGTCCTCAATGATACTCACTATGACGGGGAGTAGCACCATCATCTCCTTCCTCCTCATTCTCAGGATCAATATCCTCTGCTTGTGTGATCCAGTCGAGGTAGCCTCTTAGGTCCTCCTCAATTTGCTGTTTCTCACGAAGCTTTTGAAAATCTCCCCGAGCTTTTGCTTTCTCTCTCTCTTTTGAAAATTCTCTGAAGGAAGCAAGAGGATGATATTGTAGATAGAGTAAGAGTGTGTAATCAATTGTTATTTTACACTATCTTCTAATCACCATACCTATATAGTTACAGTGAACTTTCCAAATCACTTTTATGGACCATGCTCATTTCATTTGTGGGGTTCATTTCGTATTGGATGGACTACATGGTACATGTAGCATACTTACTGCATTCACAATTGGTTGGATTAAATTCTAATAGTTATAATACAATATATGTTGATCTATATGTTTACATGGCAGATCTTTAAACACCAAAATGTTTTGACTGCAAAAGATTTCAGAATTAAAAGGATTTCCAAGACAAAATGGTCAATTCCTGCATTGCGTATAACTGACTGAATAAGTTTTTATCAATATAATGTACATAAACTAAAATGTTTAGCAGACGACTGTAAATACCATTGTTTTGTATCAATCTCCCATTCCATATATAAACCTAACAATACAGTACAGACCTTTCAGACAAGTACAGACTAAAACATTAGATGGCACCTAACAAAGTATGTTATTAGTGCTAAATGATGGAATACACTCTTAACTGTCAGGGCTCGGATGCATGTATCACTGTTCATTGTTCCAATAATGCTGTAATTTATAGGCAAGCATGTTATCAAAGTGGTAATATATCTATCAATTAGCAAGCTGATAGCTTTTTAAACACTGTAAGCCACAGAAATGAATCATTGTTAGCAAGTATAAGGCCTTATAACTGTCTTCTAAGAAGTGTGTTATTGAATGTATTGTGTTCAGGAACAACTAACATTACAACCCTATATATATATTGCAGTCTGTAAAAACAAATGAAAAACACTTAGACAACTTTGGCATATACTAGCTATTCCAACGATTTAAAGTAAAATGATTTTTTTGTGGGCGATCAATTTTCGTGGGAGATTTATTTATGTGGGGTTTGTGGAAGTACCTGCAAAGTCACCAAATCTGGAAAGATTACACACATTTTGTTTTAACCTGAACCTACTTAAATACAAGCACACACTGTGTCAAAATTTTCGCATGGTTTTTGTCAACTTAACCCATTTTCTGCTGAGTTGCAAATTACTCCCAGTTCCTTGTTTTTGTCATACAACGACCAGTGTACTTCACACAGTCTTTAAAAATACCAATGCTGTAGTTTTCATTACAATTGTGCATCACAGCTTACACGTCATTAAAACTAACAGATGTAGTAAAATAAAGGTAGAATTTATGTAACCCCAGTGGTCAGTTATGTTCAAGATTACCTGTACATAATTCTACCATGTATGAGATAGAGTTGCATTTGTGTTTTATATAAATTATATTTCACAGTACTTTCAGAGAGGTTTTCCTAAATTGTATGTCATGAGTTATTACTACCCTCTTTATATTTCCAAAAGACGACAGGTATGAATTTATTAGAAATGTTTAAAATCAGAAATATCCTAGCCACAAATAGAGGTTGATTTAAAGTTATCACCTGTAATTAACATTTAACATAACATTTGTTATTCAATTCCTTCCATACATTCCCCCTCCATTTACCCAAGTCAAGCTGCTTAAAGTTTAAGGGGAGGTGTCTACTTTTGCAAAACTTAACACTACTTTAGTCACAAGTAAAGTTATCAATGTTTAGTAAGCTGTGTTCTGTTTGGTCACTATAACCTTACATCATTACCTCTTTTATACAATACTTCACCTCAAACTGCCCAATTATCTATTTTTTTAAATTCAGGATAATGAAATAAATAGGCCATCTTCATTTCAAAATTTACAGTTAAAACACAAATCATGCAGAATTACAAAATTGGAGTTATTATATGTGACATTCATGAGATTAGCATATGCCCGATAACCAATTCATAGGGGCAATTTGGAATGGTAATATATTGACTTGTTAAGGCCAAATAAAATATTTTACCAGTCAAAAAATGAGGGGGGAAATTGTACAGTATGTATTGCATTTGATTGTGTTTTTGTTTATTTTAAATAGTTTTTATAGAGCAATGGACTCAACTTGAAAAATGCTTGTCTGAACATTGTTGGATAAGAAAGGTAACTAGAAACACAGACAGTTTCATTTTGGTCTTACACTTACCCACTGAGAACACCCAACACTTACCCACTGAGAACACCCAACACTAAATTAAGTCTTACACTTACCCACCAAGAACACTTACCCACTGAGAACACCCAACACTTACCCACTGAGAACACCCAACACTAAATTAAGTTTTACACTTACCCACTGAGAACACCCAACACTAAATTAAGTACAAAAAACGATCCTATGATGATTAATGTTATAAAATATGTCCATGGCCACTCATTTCCTACGGCATCATTTATCTGAAAAATAAAGATATATATATTATTTAAGCTTAGTAGAATAGCTGGTTACAAATTTGGATGCCCAGAGGCCTTGAAATCCACATAATGTCAACACATATTTTTTAATACCAGTATCTCACTTGAATACGATGGACAGTGCATGATCAAAAGCCATATCTCAAAAGAAAGCAAAAATCTATTTCTGGTTGGTGCATTTTCAATGGGTTGATTGTTGAAGGGAGCCAAAAAAAGACTTTGTCCAGATGTATATAGTGATTGGAACACAACTGATGAAAATGTGTAGATCATAAATATTTAGACAACATTGCTGAAAACGTGACAAATCACAAGTTTGAGTCAAAACGATATCTGCCAAGATTCAAGAAGAAAAGCTTTGTAAGAATTAAAACACGAAGGCTTAAGAGAAGAAAGTATTATTAGAAATGCCAGACTGTGTTTTGGGTTTCACAAAAAATGTTTTATCATAATTTACTGATCAAGTGTATGTCAGAGATTTTACACATTTAATGAATTCTGCACCAGCATCATAGCAGTTCCAATTTTATGACACACATGTTTAGCTGAGAGATGTTATTGTAGTAAATGTAAAGTTGTACTAATTTACTCCTACACAAACATGTTATCTATAATGAGGCATTATTGTTAATACAATGTGTACAACATAATACCTAATGCTAATCAAGTCAAGAATAGGTCAATGATTGGTCAAAAAATACCACACTTAGTCCAATCACTGCCCCCATTCTATTTATCACCTTCACTTTTAGGCGTCGGGTGATGGACAAAACAATAACATCATCAATTCACGTAATGTATCATCATATTTTACAGTATCTTATATGAATTAATTACACATTAAATGAGTTAACATAGTAGTAGCCACCTACACTACTATTCCTGTCTTAGGCCAAAGATTTTATTTCTTTATTCCCTTCAACAACTGACCCACTGAATAAGCCCTGACCAAAAGGTATTTTTGAAACCTTTAAAAGATATTTATTTTTCAAGACATTTCCAGAATGCAAATTCCTGTACTTTTCAATATGTAAACTTAAACAGTTGTATCAATTTACATCATATAATGTCTGTCAAGTCTTCCAAAGTTATAACAAACATCTTATAAAATGTCTGTCCAGCCTCTAAAGTTATAACTTACATCATATAAAACATCTGTCCAGCCCTCTAAAGTTATACACTGGAACACTGTGAGCATAGCTAGGCCAAAATTATCAAAGTTCGTTATGCCCTTATTGGGCCCTTCCCAGTATTTTCTACACTCCTGTGTTTCATTACACCGGAATCCCTTGTCTTCTAATGAACAAGGATGTGGGTCTTCTAATGCTATTTCATCTGAAAGAGAAAAGGAGACAAATTAACATACATCATTTCATACACAGGTTGTTTCTAAACACTGGTACTGTTGACTCAATCATAGTAAAATCGTCAAATATAATTGTTTTGACAAAAGTCATCAAACACTAAACACGACAGTAAAATACTGCTTTACAATACATTCATTTTCTGGCTGCATAATGGCACTTTCAGCACTTATTATAGCTATCGTACAATATGATGGTCAGTTTTCATTTAAGGGAATTTGGATTGTCCAGAAAAACTACCAACTTGCAGCTGGCATTAAATGCTAGTTCAAACTGGATTCAAACTCACAACTTCATATAAATAGTGACTGTAGGGGAAAACTAAAGTGACCTCTTTGTACAAATCCAAGTGGACACTCACAGACAATTTTGAATGTGTATGTTAAATTGAAGGTTAATGAGCTCTGACCCATGTAAATGGGTTTGTATGAGCTGGTATATATACAGACAAAATACTATCACTATTGAATTATATGTAGCACCTGCTACAAGGCTGACATATTACAATTTAAATTGGTCAAGAAATGTTTGTCAGCAGCTGATAACAATAATCCAGTGATTTGATTAGTTGGTTTAAATCTATTACTTTTAACAGCCAATGAAACTCAAGCTGAGAAATTCAATAACACGAGGTATTAAGAAATATGAATAATTCATTCATAACACAACAGAAATTAATCACAGAGACAGTTGAAGCTCTGTCAATAAGTAATAAATAGTAAAGTTAGAAATGAATAATTAACCAACTCAATTTTCTACCAACGAATGCCCCTTTGACTCGTAATCTGTGTTAAACCAATTAACAGAGGTTTTATGTAATGAACACCTTGTATAAATTCAATGGTTAATAAGACATGATTCCTGTAGCTTCTCCTATCTCAGGATGATATTGATCCGGCACAGGTCGAGCAATGATCAAGTTTTATAAAGTGCATTGCTTTATAGTGAATTTATATGGCAAATAAGTCTTGATGCAGCCATTACATTAATTTTACATTCTGTTATAAAAATGAATGCATCATAAATCATTGTCTGAGGCCAATGTAGCTACTGTGGTTTTAAATGAGAAGGTTAGGTTGCCAATAACTGGTTTTATCACAACATTCAACCTCAGTTAGATGTGCACTGAAGTAATATATTGACTAAAAGCTTAGTAAAATAATTCCCGATTTTCAATATTTATTTTACTTTTCTCAGGGTTCCAATGTTTGATCTTGGTTTTCATTCCCTCTTATTTAAGATGACACCCCCAGTTTGTTAAACTCAAAACAAAGTCCTAAGGTCATATCGCATTCATGATGCAATGATGCATGCAAGAATGATTTTTATTATACTTCACTTATGTAAGTGTGATTTAGATTGGTTCATTTACCAACAAGTGACATTGAACAATCGAGATGTACATCGACAAATTGGCACAAAAGTGTGACAACCCCGCCGAAATAATGTCGCCGTGAGACAACCCTCGTAACACTTTGGAGACAACCCTTTTTCCTTTGGTAACAATTCTGGGTGTTCACATATTGAGAGGGCAATAATTGTTTATTATTATACCTCAATTATGTAAGAACGATTTAGATTGGTTCATTTACCAACAAGTGACATTGGAGAATTAAGATGTAGATCGACAAATTGGCACCTAAGTGTGACAACCCTGCCAAAATGTATGTTGCCGTGAGACAACCCTATTGTCCACCAGACGACAACCCCCAAATTTGGCACAAAAGTGTGACAACCCCATCGAATTGAACGTTGCCATGAGACAACCATATTGTCCCCCTGGCGACAACCCCTGCAATTGACAGAAAGTGTGACAGCCCCGCCAAAATGAACATCGACGTGAGACAACCCTATTGACCACCTGGTGACGACCCCTTCAGAAACCTCCATATTGGAGACAAATTTTTCCAGAAGTCAACTAATTGGTTATGAAATTTACACAAATGCCTTGTTTTGTTTTGGAATAATAAAATAGTTATTGCCCTCTCAGTATGTGAACACCCAGAATTGTCACCTGAGGAAGAGAGTTGTCTACCAAATGCTAGTGCTGCTCCACTGAAGTATGAAGGATAAGACATTGACAACCAACAAACATCAGACTTGTAACATGACTACCATTGAAGTCTAGAATATAAACTAACAGCTTGCACACATGTTGTCACAAAACATGACTTCCTTGATTAAATATCTTAAACCTTGAGAATCAGTTATTGGGGTCAGTCAAGGGTCATTTCATAACTGATAAAAACTGCTCTGGTTGGATGGGGTTAGGGACTGCTTAGTTGTTCCTGATTGGTTAAGAACATTAAGTTTTTCAACCGCTTAAAATGCAATGTGAATTTTTTTTTGAAATGTTTATCACAATCCCAGCAACTTGTTCACATCTTTAATACAAACAATCAACCAATGGGGGTAAACATAACAGTACATATTCACTTTTCAAACAACCTGATGAAACACAAAATGTTTTTCTAAGTTTGTAGTGACAAGTGTATTCAAATGACCTTCTGAAAATGAAAACACACTATTTCAATTTACAACATGTGGAAGTGTTAATTATTTCTTCCTAGCAATAATCAAACATTAAATGTGTCATACTTCAAACACTCCTTCTGTGAAATACACTGAACCTGGATACCAGCTTATAAAGTTGAAGTACTGAATGAATTTGGCAATGACCGAGTTTTTAAATGAAAAGGAAACCAACATTGAATGAGGGAAAACAATAACTCACAATAGTCTAACTGTGAAACAAACAACAAGTCAACCAGCCAATGAAATTGAAGCATTAAACAATCAAGGGAAGAACAAATCGACCAATGACCTTGTATTCAATATGAAGTTGTATAATTTCCCTGATCAACTTTGTATGTGTGAAACCTACTCACAGCTTCTGTAGTACAATCACACTACATATTTATCACGCTATAAACAATGTGATGCACATTAATTGACAAGTCAACCAGCCAATGAAATTGAAGAATTAAACATTCAAAGATAACACTTTGACAAATGACCTAGTATTTCAAATGACAGTAATTGATTTGCACCGACAATGCATGAGTGAACCCTACTCCCAGCTTCTGGTTTCTGTCAGTTTATCAGAATTGAAATGTCAAACTGATACAATGTACCCCCTTGTGCAGGACCTACCTGTGATATATACATTTAAGTAAATGGCTTAAGAAACACAACTTGGCCCTGACCTACTATCCTGAGATGACTGAATGCTGTAATAGGACATGACCCTGTACATGGTTTGACATTGAACTAATCACAGGTACAACTGTACATTCTCTAGGGTGAATACCTATTTGTCTAATCACAGGTACATTCTCTAGGGTGAATACCTACTTGTCTTATCACAGGAACATTCTCTAGAGTGAATACCTACTTGTCTAATCACAGGTACTTTCTCTAGAGTGAATACCTACTTGTCTAATCACAGGTACATTCTCTAGGGTGAATACCTACTTGTCTAATCACAGGTACATTCTCTAGAGTGAATACCTACTTGTCTAATCACAGGTACATTCTCTAGAGTGAATACCTATCTGTGCAGTCAAGTTATTTTGGAAGCTGCAGAGGGCCAATGCTATACATATCTCCTGAAAGACTATTTATTGACACCTGCAATGTTTAACTATGTCTCTGGTCCTAGTTTGATTTTGTGGATTTTGTCATTCATTTTGATATTGTTGTCATGTGAAAATCAGTGCTCCTAGAGACAAAGACCAGTTGGTAGAGGTCATAACTATATGTTTTACGCCTATCATGTTTTGTTGCTCACTACTGAGATCATGAGTTTGAATCTTTCTTTGGCCATAACCTATTTCCTGATGTGAAAAAAGCTGCAAGTTACTTGTGGGTAATCAATGAATTTCCCAAAGCCCTGCAGATGGTCAATGCTTTTCTCCCTGCAGATGGTCAATGCTTTTCTCCCTGAAAATGGTCAATGCTTTTCTCCTTGCAGATGGTCAATGTTTTTTCTCCCTGCAAATGGCCTATGCTTTTTGCCAAGCAATTTGGTTACACCTTAGTAACCTTGTTGCAGTGATAATGGGCAAATACAACATAAAGTTGCATTAAACACAAAGAACTTAAATGACAATCTTGCAGATATTATGTGTGTGTTTAAAAATGATGCTATGTTCACGATTTGATAATCTGTAAATAACAGAAGCATTGGAACATATACTGGTATAACATTACTGGTACACACCACTGAAAAACTCGAAAATTACTTAAAGCACACATTTGTATAAAATTCAATAATCAAGAAATTTCAAATCAACAAAGAAAAAAAGAACTTGTACACTAAAATTATGCAATTATGCATCATATAGTACTTACTTGTTTCTTTCCAAAAACAGGTGTTGTGCATTGTCCCTGAGAAGAGTTCTAAGCCAATAATAGCAAAAATTATGATTACAAAAATGACCAGCAGGGCTATGTGAAGCAAAGGCACCATTGCTCGTAGGATAGCATTTAACACCACCTGTAAACCTGGAAAATATACCAAACAATTATTAACAGGTGCTCCTTCTTAATTAGTTATTGAATATAATTAATAATTATGACAGAGTATACATATAATGCTTTCTTTATCTCTAAGGTAACAAGCTGCAATATAAACATTTTACTTATTAAGTGTGTCACTGATTTAAGTATTCTCTTCCTCTTTAGAAGTTTCATATGAATATATTAAGATATCAAATTAACAAACAAAAATTCTGCATGAAAATTACAATAAAGATAACAAGAAGTCATGAAATCAAATGATCAAAATATTAATAATATTTTTTAATATGCAAAATATTGTACTCTTTTAAATGAAGATCAACCATGAAAACATGCTTACTAATAGTTAAAAGTTTGAAATAACTTTCTTAGATTATCAGAAATTTCTACCAAGTACAAGATTAACATTATCTATTTCAAAATGATGAATATACATGTTGATACAATTAATCACCAAATCTCTATCCCCACATTGCACAGATGTAAGCACCATGAGAACATTTCTGAACAGCATCCAAAATTTTCAGAACACCAACCCAAATTTTTTGGTCAGCAATCTCAAACCATCCAAATTGTGAGACTTCCATAAAAATATAACCAAGATCTACTCTAGTTCTGTCATTATTAACATATTACATAGAATACAAATATTGTGCAGTATAATTTGTTTTAGTTAATCCTTCTATATCAAATTTAAATGGTATCAAGCAAATTAAAACATCTACACCAATTAAAGTGGTACCAAGCTATCTATCATCTTGACTTGTATAAAACATTGATTCATTGATTCAACTTAAATCAAAACTTTGCCTTTTGCTTTGTTTTATTGGGATTTACCAACTCACTAAATGTAAATAATATTTAGTTTCAAGGTAAATGTGTAGGAATTAAAATGTCATACTACCCTAACTGATACTTTAGTATCGAGACGTCAATGTAATAGTCTTCTTGGTACCACTATATAAAGTCATGCAGTAATATATATCTCACACATAAAACAACAACTAATTATTTGTAGTGCATTTGTGTTGAAAATAAAGCACATATAATATTTGGAAATACATGTATGTATATACTGGTATGTATGGTGAAATGCATGAATGTATGGTGAAATGCGTGTTAAAAATGGAAACCACAACTACTCTATAGGATCTGTTTTTTCACCTCAATGAACATTGAATGTCAACATTTAGGAACAGTTAAAACTGTTTTGCCAAGAGTAAATGATTTAAAAACTGTTTTTTACAAAAGAAATTTTAACTGTGATAAAATCACGCACACATTTTAATATGGGAATATCTTGCAAAAGCTTCTCGATTCTGAAAATATTTCCCTGTTATTACTGAAAGTAATTGTTTGCCAGCAGCCGTTATATATGGTCTCGATACTCCTTTTTAGGTCAGTGCGAAGTTTAACTGATGAAAACTAACAAAAATCAATAGACACTGTTCTTTTGGTAAACAAGGAAGGGATGAATTGAGAGAGTTATGTTGACAATGCCAGCAGTAAAATAGCTTATTGGCATGTAAGTATGTGCTAGAAAAAACGCATGACATCATTTCTTTTGTACTTTCATATGTGAATTACTGAGAAACATTCATATAACATTTCTCTTTCTCAATTTTTTCCCTACTCTTTCAAAATCTTATTCCTGAATAAACAATGTCAATATATATAAATAATGATGCACATTTCTGTTTAAGTATTTAAATACCGTTAAATACTATTTGTGGAAATCTACTTTGCATCCTGACTCAAAATCATATATGACAATTCCTCAAGCTCTCAAATGTATTCTTTAATATGAATAATGACCGAGTATAAATTTGGACATAAGAATGTGTGTTGAGTTTCTCAAAAGAGACAATGACAAACCAGATCTAAAACTACCAAAAAAAAATATATTTAAAAAAGTATATAAAAATTAAAAGTGAATAAAGAAACATTCTTTGCAGTAATCAGAATTAAAATAAAAATAAAAATTTCAAAAAAGGAAATAAATAAATATCCTTACAACATAACTCTAACATTTTTACTAAAGGACCATTGCTCCAAATTAAAGAATATTCTAAACTAAATAACTAATTCAATTTTTGACAATTCTAAGGCAACAAATTAACAATTAAAGAATGAAAACAAAAAACATAATTGCTATTGTATCAAAGGTAAATCTTTCCAGTGTATGTAGAAATAAAAACTTAAAGTAAAGCTGAATTAAAAATCATAAACTAAAGATTCTTGTTCCAGTAGAAAGAGTTGAAACAAAGACAAAAGTGACATTCAAAACCATAAAAACGGAGAAATAGAGATGTACACTTGACAACACCTAACACTGGACACAACACTTTGGTATTCTTACTTACTGGGTACACCAGATACAAGTCTTAATGGTCGTAATACCCTGAATGCACGTAGAGCTTTCACATCAAAGTTATTGATGTCCATTTTTGAGAAAATAGTGCTAATTACACTGAAATCAACAAAATACAAAATGGTTTAAAGTTGCAAAAACCCAACACCATTGACAATTGTCTGCCTACATGCATATTACAGGTTACAGTTAGTAGAAACATATTTCATCAAAGTATTCACAAAACAACACAATTGCAAAGATTTTCAAAGGCTTTGTTTTCATTTATAATTTAGACTAAATTTTCCCAAGATTTTTGTTCTTCGTGAATTTATGCTTAAGTCTGGTAAATCTAATCATCCATGACAAATTGTATGGTAAATTATGCATGGTTCTTGATGGAGCCAAACTATTTTGCAAGAACAAGATTAAATTGGGAAAAAATATTTGCCATTTATTTCTTTGTTCTTCAAAAATATGACTGTCTTCTTAATAGTTTTGTTTTTAAAAACATCACAATCATAATTTAAAGTATTAGTAGATGTTTATTGGGATGCACAATCAATCAAGGAAATTTATCTTATCATTACACAAAAGAAAATCTTTGCATAACAAATGTTTTCTAAAAACCCCTTCAAAAATTCAAACAAGATTTCTAAAACCAACCGGCAAAATCCACCTGCAAAATTAAGACTTTAAAATATAGTGTGCAAATAAAGCATAAACATCTTGCATATAATATATATATAAATCTAAAATCTACAAGATATTTGAATTAATGTAACAAAAATCTTCTCCAAGTAAAAAGTCACAGTAACAAAGCTTGCAAAACATTAGGAAGGCATGCTGAAATACAGGTCTGGTTAGGTTGATATAGGTTACAACAGGACTCTTTAAAATAATGTCAAAACCCCATCTGGCATGAAAGACTCTGAAGTCACATCATCTCATTGAGATGTCTTTTTGTATCAAATGAACGAAAATAAAATTTCATCAGTTAAACTGTAATGGTTTCCAAATATAAGATATATGTTTAATTTGTTATCAAATTAAGTGATATTAAATGCTTAATATTTTCTGCCTTTTGAAAGCAATGTTGTAAAATTCTTCTTCAAATTCTATGTAACTGTTCTTAATAAGTTGGTACAGGTTACATGAAACATGTAGGTAATTTCAGCAACAGTCACTGATCATGGTGATTGGGGTTCAATATTACATATCCTCCATTTTCATAAACAGAACATCTCTTTTAAATGGAATAATTTTGTAGGCATAACAGTAGAAACTGAGGATTGAAATTTTATAAGGTAAGAATCAGTTCTATCCTCAGACCATACCAGCAAGTCAAAATGTCACTCTGTAACATAGTCAGAATAATGAGAATATTTTACTTGATCTATTTTCAATTAAATGGAGACCTTTTGGTTGAAATTTTCAGTAATAAATCAGATGATGATCATCATCTCGTCTTGTAATGATTTTGTATCAAAAGCATTGTAATATTGTATTTCCAAATAGAAAGCACTCAGTTCCCAACTGACTGATGGCATCTTGACTCCGCTAATTCATTTGATTCAATTGGAGCAAGCCGTCTCGGCTTCCCAAAGCTAATTCCAAGATCTTTCATTTCAAAAGAAGTCAATACTCTGTCTTAATATGGCCTTGGCAAAAACACCTTGGCTTAAAAGGTCACCAGAGCAACGTTCATATAAAAGAGAAGTTCTGTATGCAAAAATGAATGATTTCCGTTAATATTGTGTTATATAATATTGCAGTGTCGCAAGCTTGTTAAGGAAAACAACAAAACCACATCCCATTCTGTTAGAGCCGACAAGGCACTTTCATGTACAGTACTTACTTGGTGCCCGAGACACCAAGCGCAAGGGTCTTAACACCCTAAACGCTCGTAAAGCTTTCACATCGAACCCATGAATGTTAAGCATACTCAGTATTGTACTAACTAAACTGAAAATGAAAGGTTAAAAATAAAAAGTTAATAAAGAGCATATTTTATTTTATATGTTCATACAGTACAAAACAAAAGCATATTTGCAATTAATGATATGACACATAAAACTCTGCAAGACCATTGCTTTAAAGACATTTTAACAAACATCTAACAAAAAACAATACCACATGACTATAGTTGACATTTATCACAAGGTTTTTGGTCCTAAAGTACTATTAGTTTGCAACATCATCAGACAAGATCTAAAATAAAACAAAAGGTGACCTAAATAAACTGGAGATCACATGCACCTTTCCATAAATTCTAATGAACTGAATTGATGTTGCTTTCATGGGTAATTAACCTGCTCTGTTCCATTAAGCCTATATGAAACTGCAGAAGTGAAGCTAAACTATGGATAAATAACAACTGTATGTAAGAGTACGGCACTATCTTGTAGTAAACTATAGATAAATAACAACTGTACGTAAGGGTACGGCACTATCTTGTAGTGTCTACACTAAACCATTATGTAGTACAACTGTTAGGTGAACAATGGTGAAACAATAAACGTTGCAATATGACTATAATTTACTACTCCTGCATGATGCTATATGGTTTTTGAAAAGAGTTTCATAGAAATTATGTATCTTATTGATTCTGGGCAAAATTAGAGCACCAAAAGTAAACAAACTTGTTTCATGACGAAATATTGCGTATTTTGTATATCTGCCACGTGTGCTTTACATTGTAACATTTTATAATGAGAAGAATCCTTAGGAAATCACCCCTAGATTGAGTGAATGCACTAAACAATTTCTACACACCCTGCAGGAGACTATTTACACTTGCTGTTACCGTGGTGTTTTATAAATATGAAAACAAGAAGAAGGCAATAAACAATCAAATTTGACATAAACTGACGTTTTACAACATCCTGAAATGGCTGTACTTCAGGGCAAGCAGAAGCAAATCAAGTGTAATCCACAGAGAAAGATAATTCTATCATTGCAGAAAGATCTCCCTGGTTAACCAGGGAACAACAGGTATTGCTGATGGGCCAAAAGCACTCTTGCAGATGCTGACAATTCTAGATAAAATGTCCTCATTTCACAGAATGATTTTGACAGTTGTATGCAGACAGACAAGATTGTAGCTCATTGTTATAAATGTGTTTAGTAGGTACTGGGTCAGTACCTTTTAACTGGTATATAGCAGTGTTCGTGGTGATAAGAAAACTGTAGCATTGGTTGTTTCTCATTGTGGTAAACTGTACAAACTGTGTATGTACAACAGGAAGAACCTTACCTTTCATTTGGAGCTATCTACTGATTTCTTACAGTGATAATGACTGACAGTAAAATTAACTATTGACACTAAAAAACAGGTCTGCGTATATTTTGGTAAGTTGTAAAGTCGTGCAAAAGTCTACAAGCCTAAATGAAAGATGGTTATGTTTCTACTAACCATATATCTACACTACCTGATGATTTATTCTCACAAACTGTTTCTAACCTTAAAGCTGTTACAGTTACAGTTTCTATCTATATATCATATTGTTGAACCTCTGACAAAGGAATCTAATAAACGTAAGTCTACCAAGATATATAAATCTCTGGTAGGATGGCACCAAGATTGATTTCACATAGCTATATTTAAACATGAAATAAGGTCACTTATTTAACAAGGTTGCACTTTAACAGAAGTTGATGGATTTGTATTGCTTGTTTCATTACTTTATTGCACCAAAGGTATGAGAAATAGAATCTCGAACATGTTGCTATATGATTGAATCATCTCAATCTCATGATAGAATGCATGTGATTGCATGACTTGGCTATCACCTTGTCTGGGATTAATTGCATATATGTCAGATTCTAATGAGCAGTAATAATAACTGTTAATTGCCTAATGCACTTCAAACATGTCAAATCAAACATATTGGTGCACTGAATTACATCAAAATTTTCAATTATATCATAATGATTTGTTACAATAAAATGCAGACTGATATATCTGCCATGAACTAGTGCAAATGATGATAGTGTGGGGTGTAAATTGGGTTTAATGATGTCACCATGCCAAAGGATATATAAAGGCTAAGATGTTACGGTGTGTAAACAGCCAATACAATTATGACCAAAGTAAGCAGTATGTGTTGAGCTTGACTGTAAAAGGATATTAATATTCTAGGTTGTATTGATGTCATTCAGAAGCATAATAAAATCTGGACCAGATACTGAAATGACAGAACAAGATATATGTAAATCTGAACCAGGCACTGCAATGGCAGAACAGGATACATGTAAATCTGAACCAGATACTGCAAGGACAGAACAAGATACATGTAAATCTGAACCAGATACTGCAAGGACAGAACAAGATACATGTAAATCTGAACCAGATACTGTAATGGCAGAATGAGATATATGTAAATCTGAACCAGATACTGCTATGACAGAACAAGATACATGTAAATCTGAACCAGATACATGTAAATCTGAACCAGATACTGCAATGACAGAACAAGATACATGTAAATCTGAACCAGATACTGCAATGACAGAACAAGATACATGTAAATCTGAACCAGATACTGCAATGACAGAACAAGATACATGTAAATCTGAACCAGATACTGCAATGA
>JAUMGZ010168062.1:0-15347 GCA_032359645.1 Pododesmus macrochisma
TTGCCCTCCATACAGGTAAATTTTGGCCAGTAGCCCTTTAAATCGCCAGTTTTGGGTGACCCTGCAAAGCCTCTATAAGCTTATATTTAGAAAGCCTTATTTATGATCTTCTTCTTCTTCCGTTAATGTGCCGATCTTACGCCATTAATTAGGTGTTAACAAGTAAGAGTAATAACTTTCGAGGCAAAAAACAGAAATTACGTTAATTTTGTGCATTTTGTGTTTAGCTGGATGCTGTTGCCTGTTTCCCTCCAAATGTCAAAACACATGCACATGTGTACACATATATTGATGACGTTCTATTCAAGTACACACTCAAGCTATCCATGGCGTGACAACACTGTGAGATGGAAAACTGTGTAGGCAATGATAATGCCGCTTTTCAGGCATTCCTTGACAAATTCTGTTTAAATCTTGCTGGAAATACTGAAGAATGCGACAACCTACCCATTCGTTTATTCAACCATCGCCTAACTATTGAGGAGATTGAAGCAGAAACCTTAGAATGGTGCTTGCGGTATTTGAACTCCCGGTAAGTCACTGTAATATCGGCCTATCATAACACTGGTTTACCTGTTCGCATGCATGTATCTTTTGGGTCATCGTGTATATATGCGTGTGTGCGTTTGATCATGTACAACTTTGCTATATTAATTGTAAATGAAGCAATCTATCATCGTCAGAAATTAATGTACAAGGTTATTGATTGATTGAAACCCAGCAGGTGCCCTTACTGCCTCATCTGTATAATGAGTTGCTATATACACCGTATACATCCATATATAATGCAATGTCTGGATGGATACTGTGAAAAGTATGCAAGACTAAACTTAATAAAGTATGGAAAATCTTTTTAATCATCTTTACCGTTTATTTATATATGTATGCAATTACAATTAATCTAATTAATTAAAATAGTTTGTCCATTGGTATTGGTAACATGAACAGATCTAGACGATTTATACCCAATATTATAATGGAAGCAAAAAATGTCAGCATGTGTAATAATTATATAATATTACTGGAACTGAATTAAGGATTTGTAATCTCTGAAGAAGAAAACAAAATCCTGGAATAAATTTGAATATGTTGATAATATAATTGAATTTAACTAAATGTATGTAATAATTACACCTAAGTGCTCTTTGCACACTCACTAAGAACACACAAAATCAACATAAAAATGTTAACCGGGTTAAGGGTTAAACCCAATAACATTTCCCAATGCACTGCAACCAAGTCTCTATTTTGTGCACCAGTAATTTATTGTTTGCCTGGCATTGACAACTTTAACAAGTTGTTCATGTAGGGCACTAGCAAATATGTAGTATATTTTGCCATCAAAATCTTATTGAAGAAATTTTGTCATTAATCAGATGGTCTGTGACATCTGTGGAAAATAGAATTATATGCACTTTTAAAAACAGTACATTTTGTTATGAATTAAGATTGAAGTAAATAATATCTCGTGCAAGTAAATTCTGATACATATTCAATATTTGAATGTCCAATGTGTAATTTAAAATTTACCATCTATAGATGAGAAATCTGAAAATGTGGGACTAATCACTATTGCAAAAAAATAATCATATGAGAACAATATTAATAGATTATATAAATATAGCACTCTCTAATTGAAATTAAAATAAGAATCTATGTATGTGAGCTTTTATGCATGAACCTGACTCAAACATATTAATGCAGACTCATGGCCATATTTTAAATTTGTTTCTGTAAAATAATAGTATTATCATTATTGATCAACCTGTGTTGTCATTAATTTAAAGGATAGTTACCATAGAAAATAATTACCAAACATGCTACTGACAGTAGCACTAGTCTTGCAATACAATACAACACAGAAAATGTTAAGTTTCCTACCTGTCACATATGCTTACTAATTATAATACTACAGAGAAATAATGCACGTTGCTTGCTTCAGTTTTATTATCTTCATTCAAATAATAATATAAAAATAAAACCAGTCAGGTTAAAGTCTGTATAATGTGTCAGTGGTTTTCAGTAGATTTAAGGCCAAATACAAAAATTTTGTTTCTGCTTTCCCTACATACTCTAGATTTGTTTAGCTACCCTTAAGTTTTTTTGGCGTTTGGTGACATGCACCATCAAAGTGAGAACTCTTGCTCCAAAAAGTCTTTCTAAAAATATTCTACAAAATAATAAAAAATTGCCTACTTACATGTACCTTCATATAAACCTATATAAATTTTTAAGCTAAAAGTGGAACTTTTTTTGCCTATATTCTGATAGGCAGCTACAGTAGCTGTATTAATAAATGTGACATACTATTATTATCTAATAAAGAAATACAAAACTTGAACAAGTGTAATAATAAAGAAACGTAAAGTTAACAAATAAAAAATTGAAAAAAGCATTTTTCTTCTTATGTCCTTGAAGAGTAAAAGACATACAAACATGCATGTATACATACATTTTGTTATTGATATTTTAAATGTTTACCAGTGTACATATTTATATATAATGTTCACAGTCAAAGTTGTAACCTGTTTATCCTAGTTAAACATTTAACATTTTAAAATGTTCAAGCGAAGAAAATAAAAAAGCATTAAATTGGCACAAACTATTGTAAACATTGCAGACTTATTTCATAGATTATATCCAGATTATACTGTGCTTTAGAATAAATTCTTTGTTTTAAAATATTTGGCAATGTGATTCCTTAAAGATTAAAGTTGTCTTGTAATAAGATTAAAGGTTTAAATATACATTGACGGGTTAAAAGTACAATACACAATATAATATATATACAGTGTAGTCTTGTTCACAATTACATATACATTCTACGTTTTACTATAATAAGTATGGCTGTTGTACATGTTGTGTCTGCATTCATATATATATGCATGTACATGTATATAACCTCCATAGTGTCAAATAGAGGAGGAGTGTACAAACACGAAAGTACCAAAATTTAATTAAAATTTTTACGTGAAAGTATTGATTTAAGGGGTGTGCAACATGTTTATTGTTTGTTCTAATATATAATGAATTTAAGGAACAGCTAGGGGCCATAACTCTGTATCATAAAGGGGTCACATCAGCTACAAGATGAAACATGGAAGAACGCAACACATGAATTTATGATCCCTCCCCTTCATCCAAGTGAATAGTCCACTGTATATTAAAATTCACATCATGTTTGATATTATTTACATATCCTGGATAAGTGTCAGAGTCTAACATGGCTGAAAACCAAAAGGTCAAAGCTTTGTACACATATAGAATTCAGAGATATGAAACCACTGGGTTTATCAACCAGAGGTTACACTCTGTATCCTTTGCGTGTTTAAACAGATATGTTTTCTGATTAAATTAACTATAAAGTTTACTTCAGATGTTTCAATCTGTGTCTTATCAATGCTGAATCAGTACTAGAGACATTATGTTAAGAGCTGCCCCCTATAGTTAGAACCACAAGAACTCTTCAGTGTTTTATCTCTGTGTAAACAGAAATCTTACTTCCTGATCTTATTTAACCTTGTTCGCTTACTTGGTCAGTTGTTTATGACATGTCAAACGATCCTGTTCTTTAATAACAAATTAAATTTTAATATTTAGTGACCATATCTCTTACTTTATTTAACTTTATCATAATGCAAACTGTATGCAATGTGAGAAAATCACCAGGCAATAATCAGGCCCCCAAACTAATAATTTCTAAGTTAAAAGTTGGAAAAATTTGAAAAAAACTGCTGATAATTAATCAAAAGTTTATGTTTCATGAAATAAGTCTACCATGTTATGATTAAATGTACCTTGCTGTACCTGAAATGTTCATATAGTAAAACAATGACTACTGTAGTTTACTTGATGATGTCTTAATAACAAGGAAGGAAGGACCTTAATATATATATATATATATATATATATCCCTGACTGACTGAAATGTGAAATCAGAACTTACACTATTAAATCTATATTTGGCCACCACCACAAGGTTAAGCATTCTAAAACATAGTACCATGCTGTAACATGGAGGTCATGTGTAAAAATCTTTATTATTCCTTAGTAATTACTACATTCTAAAGTACAATTTTAATTATTTTTGTTTGAGTTGGTGCAATATCCTAAAAATTAAATTTTGTTGTCTAAGTTTTCGTTAAAAAAATTTTTGGATTAGGCAAGCAGGAATTTACGGCATTTTAGAAGTTTTAACATATTAATTTACATGTGTAATGAGTTAGGATAGATATGAACATGACTTATCTATCCAAAACTAGATTTTAAGAGGGCACTAAGTATTGAAGGTACTCGTAGGGAAAATTATAAATATAATATGAAGCACATTATTTATATTTGCCAAAAGATGTGTGCATTTTTGCCGAGATTTTGTTGGTAAGAGTTTGACGTTTAATGTTTGGTACATGCTTAGAACCCTTTAAAGACTTGTCGTATAGATGTACTGGTAATCTTTTCATGCATTAAACATCAAAAGTCTGTATTAATCCATTCAATTTGTGAATGTTAAACCGTGAATCTGTAAAAGTAGGCTACCAGTAGCTATTAATATATAATAGTATATTAAACCTCTAAGTTTACCAAGTACATGATCTGTGGAAGTATGGAGATCTGATAAGTCTGTTCTTTTATGTAATATAAACCAACAATCCATATAACTATTGCTCTTATTTGTACATTAATGGCATTGTACACTTAATTAATAATCACAAGAATGAATGAAGTCCATTGGTACATGTATGTTTCTTTTTAGATTTTCTTTATAATGATATAACTTCCATAGTGACCTCCATGGAAACTCAGATGAGATAGTGTTTGCTCCAAATTCATGTTGAACTGTTCAATCCCCTGCTGTACATGTGTCACACTTAAGATGTTAAAATAAGTTAATCTTCCCTCTCCTAATGTTAAACACTGAGCATTCCTGGATAGGAGGACTCACCTGGTAAGCCAGGTGTCAGGATAATGTTGACAGAGTAAAATTTCTTGTCAGTGTGACTATGGCATGATAATTCAGTGAGACAGCACTATAAAGTCCCATCAGTGTGTAATGTCTCATGTCTAGGCCATATCAAGACAGTGTCTGCTTGTGACAGTACTAGTGTAAACCGATGACGACTTTATAGTGCTGTCTTACTGAAATATTGCACCACAGATGCATTGACATGATACTTCATGATCACTTGGTCACATTATCCTGACACCGAGCCAACAGTCCTCCTACCCAGAAATGCTGAGTGCAATCAGGATTTGAACCCCCTGGGCCCCATTTTACAGATCACAAACCAAATACTCTACCTTTGAGCTAGAGAGCTGGTCTGTCTATCTTGACTTTTTCTTTAGCAATGCTACCAAGTCCTGCCTCATCATCATTATTGTTAACATTCACATTTCAACAGTTTCTTCAAAACCACTGGACCAATTTCATAACAACTTATTAGGTAGAATTCCTTTGGAAACCAGATTCAGATATGTTCAAATGATGGGACTCAGCATCCAAGGGGCACCACTAGGAGGCCAAAATGGAGAAAATTAGGTACAATTTCAAAAATATGCTTTTAAAAACTAAAAGAATCGGAACTTAATCCTTTTGGACATAGGAATACACACACACTCTCTCTCTCTTTATGAAAAGCTGATATGCATAATTATTTATTATTTCATTTTCCATATAGAGTGAAGAGCAATATCTTTGTTGTTTTTTTATCAAACATCACTCTCACAGTTACTTGTAGCTTTTATATCTTTTGTAATTCAAAAAAGATCCATAATTAATAATTCTTTCTCATACAAATCCTGTCCGTCGTCCGTTGTTAACTTTTCACATTTTCGACTTCTTCTCCCAAACCACTGAACCATTTTCATCCAAACTTGGTTGAAGGCATCCCTAGGGGACGGGGGTTCAGAATTGTTCAAACGATAGGTCTCGGCCCCAAGGGGGCACCTTATCAGGGCCAAAATTGGGGAAAATTTGAAAAAATTTCAAACTTTGTTTGTCTGATAAACTAGATGGCTTTGAGCTTAATGTGTTAGTACATGTATGTAGTCACTTTTGGGCATAAGAATCAAGTTGTGACCCTGGGGACAAAAATAGGTGAAGGGTTTTGGGGTCAAAGTTCAACACTTTACTATATAACAAATATGTTACTTTTTCACATTTTTGACTTGACCTAATCTATTAGCAAATGATGGTGTTTTGTCTCCAGGGGGCGCCACTTAGGGGAAAATCTGACAAAATTTCAAAAATCTTGTAAATTTGAAGGCCTAGAGCTTAATGCTTTGTTGTGTAATAAATTAAGGGCATGGAGAACCAAGTTTGTTTAACACATGACCATCCAATGCAAATATTTAGTTTTTGGCCTATTTCAACCAGGGGGACCTTAAGGCCCAATGGGCCTCTTGTTTATTTAGGAATTTTAATATGTAGTCTGTAAAGAAAAGTTTCACTCACTGGTTATTTGGTGCATGCTGGTTATATATAAAAGTTATTAAAGAAAGGCATAAATGGTTCTAAGTATAAAGTGACCCAGGATTTTATGTCCATTGTAAAGGGCCCTAGTTTATTGCTAGTATTTCAAGATTTGTGTGTGTATGTTTATTAAAGTATTTATAAAACATGAGAAACGTTGAGGTTTATGGGCATGTATTTCACTGAAACATGCTGTTTTCTGTTGAGTGTGTTCTTTAGAATATTGAGATGTATACACTAAATAAATGTAAAATACGATGTGTACTGGAGCTATTTTGTTATTACAACTTAGATCTTGTAGTTGATCTCTAACATAGTCGGTCGTACATACATGTATTTTACATTTCATGATTTAACCCACATGAAATGAGTGGGAAGAAATAAGGACATTACAAGACCTGTCAGAAGGAGGCTAAGATTGAACTTTGAGCATATATACTAAAGAGTTTGTTTAATGTATAACATAATTGCAGCATCTGCAAGCTTCTAATTTACTGGTCTGGTGCACTGGAACATCAGCCATTGTGTGTTTGGCTAGCAGCAGTTTTTATAAAAGTTTATATAATTGATTATAAGGTATACATGTGTGTGTGTATAACTTCCGCTATAAATTTATATCAACTGATATTTGTATATTTTGTATATTTTGTGTCTATTAAACTTAAAGGGTTACTACTGGTACACTGTACCTCATTTTTAGTGACTTAATTGGGCTCTTACTGTTCGGTTTAATCAGCCAAGTAGTATAGGTTGTTTCTGCCTTTAGTTAATTATAAACACCATCAATTTGTTCAGGGAAAGTTAAGAAATCTTGTAGGTCCTTGAAAATTTGTCACTATGACCTTAAAAAAGTCCTAAAAGTCCTTGAATTTTGTCTTGAGGAATTCTTTGCAAACTCTGTTTGTGACATTGCGACAGGGACAAACTTTTAAGATGTGACCCTAGGATCAAATATAGATTGAGCATTTTGGGCTCAAAGATCAAGTTCAAAACTACTGGTATAGTAGATATGTTAACCTTTCATTTTTTCAACTTTTCCACCAAAACCATTTTCATTTTTTCAACCAAACTAGATAGACTATATACTTAGGTGGAGGAAATTAAGATTTGTGTTATAAATGGGGCTTTGTCGCTTGGATTCCAGGTGGCAAACTATAAGGCCAAAATTGGGGAAAATGTTTACAAAATAAAAAAACCAAATATTCATAAACTACATGTAGAAAAGAAATATGTCAATCAACTTTTCAAGTTTTCCAAGAGAGAGAGTGAGAATTCTAAATGTATATTTTTACTCTTGGCACCCATAATCTTGTTAATAACAGTAAAATAACTTATCAAACAGTGTGAAATTTCTCTTGATAATTGTGATGATTTATTAGCAAATAGTGATTTTTGAGTGTTATTTGGGTTATTTTATTATCATAGTAATTATAAGGCATTTCAAGAAGCTGTTTTAATATTGTCAGAAGAGGAAACATTTGGATAAAGCAAAGAAAATAAAAACCTGAAAGAGGCTTTACTTAAAATTCATGTCTGTATGTATTCCAATGAGATGTGAGAAAAATAAGCAATCACCTGTTAAATATCACTATTTATTGATCAATGTAGTCTTGACGTGAACTGCTGCAACACCAACCTCTGAGTCTCTGTTGATTGTTTAAAATGATATTTAACTTTTATAAGAGTGCATCACACATTGTCTGCTATAAAACTATCAATATATCAATCATAAAGGGATGTAATAGATTCTCTCCTGTTCTCAGGGGTATCATCAAGTCACTCTTACACCAAAGTGTCAGTCTTATGTCTGAATAAATAAGAAAACCCACTCTAGATCTACCTTTAGTCTGTTAATGCATTGTGTTAATATAGAACCTAGAAAATGCATGCTGACATTGATGTACACACAGTATAGCCTGTATAAACAGGACTGGTCACAACCATGTCTACAGTAATATACATCACTTACATAACTCACTATCAACATATCTAGTCTATATAATATGTGCTCTTTATCAATTTAATTTACAAGACCTTTGGGCCTCTTGCACAGCAAGAACGCTAAGTAGAAAAAAGCATGAGTGAATGACAGACAAGGATAAGATATGGAGTATGCTTTATCTCTCACATTGCAGGAAGTCTGCTCAGCAATTTTCTGCTTCGTTTAATTTTGGAGTGTAACCAGGAAGTGACTTAGTAGTGATAGTATGATGGGTTTTATATACAAATTGACAGCTTATTCCATTGTGGTCTTTTTTCTACATGTTTTCTGTAATTTGAATACACCATAAAATTCTCATCATGAAGAGTATATACCAGACATTTGATTGTGTGAATACTATAAACTTGCAACCTCTGTAGATATGTAGTCAGCGTGGTATACACCAGTGGATTCAAAATAGATGCACGAATATCTGTGAATAAAAAATGTTACCTTTGATAAAAATAATTCAGAAAGTTCTCATCTGTCAGAAAGTCTTAAGTAAATGTATTTAAAATTGGAGATAAAATATGTCAAATTGAACACTTGTAATGGAGAGAAAGACTTCAACAATAGTTAGCATATTATAAAGTATATATAAGATACTTCAACCATTTTTAGCATATTATAAAGTATATATAAGATACTTCAACAATTTTTTAGCATATTATAAAGTATATATAAGATACATCAACAATTGTTACCATATTATAAAGTATATATAAGATACATCAACAATTGTTACCAATATTATAAAGTATATATAAGATACTTCAACAATTGTTACCATATTATGAAGTATATATAAGATACTTCAACAATTGTTACCATATTATAAAGTATATATAAGATACATCAATCATTGTTACCATATTATAAAGTATGTATAAGATACATCAACCATTGTTAGCATATTATAAAGTATATATAAGATACTTCAACCATTGTTACCATATTATAAAGTATATATAAGATACTTCAACAATTGTTTCCATATCATAAAGTATATATACGATACATCAACCATTGTTAGCATATTATAAAGTATATATAAGATACTTAAACCAATTTTAGCATATTATAAAGTATATATAAGATACTTCAACCATTGTTACCATATTATAAAGTATGGTATAAGATTTCCATTAACCTTGAATTTCATATTCTTCAATATTTTAGTCATAGAAAGGTTCTTTCCTTGTCAGCATCAACAACATTCATTTTTACGACAAGTACATAATCTCTTATTTTGACAGGTAGTAGCTATATAGACATCCATTGAAGTTTTCTGCTGTGCTAATTCAGTTGGGAGAGCGCTTACTTTATGGGCTTGAGGTTGAGGGTTTGACCCTCAGCCGTGCCATATCTTTGCATTTTCTTGCTCCTTGCTAAGCACTCAGCATTTGGGGTAGGAGAAAGACTGGTTGGTTTGGTGTCAGTATAATGTAACCAAGTCAAGTATCATGTCAATGTATCTGTGTTGTGGTGTGGTATTTTATTGAGACATTCTGAATTGATGCTATATATACTACATACATCATGTGAAACATGTGTTTTAGTGCTGGCTGCTCTGTTTACAGCAGAAGTAACATTGAGAAGAACACTTCTACTGAGGAAATGTGTGATTTTTGATCAGGTGTTTATGTATATATCTATGATTCTACAGGTATCGCTAAAGAAGGACTTATTGGGTGTTCTGTCATACATTTAGAGTGTCTTTACTGAACATAGTATATTCCTGTATTATATAAAGTGTACATATATTTGAAGATTATAATAACTTAAGTAAAGTCTTGCTCAATCCATGGCCAGTTGCTAAATATTTGTTGAAGGTATTTGGAATAATTTATTTTATTTAATAAGGAAGGATTGAAAACATGTATGCCTTGTTGTTATAACTAGACCTCGGGTGAATAGGCCAAAATGTTTAAAAAATGTGTGCCATATTTACACAAATCGAGTGAATGTGAAATTGATCCTATAAAATTTAAAAAGTAGGATGGGTTTAATTTTATGTAATTTGTAAATTTGTATATATGTCCTGTAAACGATCACCCTTAACACACTTTGTATTGTTAAAGAGTTGGTGCAATGTAATTATAACCCACTGCAATCATTTTATAGTAAAGGTTTGTTATTATATGTGAATAGCTAGTCTTTAAATTACAGCAGTGTATAGTGTATATCATTAAACTCTCATTATAGTGCACCATTTATAGCTTTCCTTCCTGTTTCTATGTATACATCCTGAATGCTCGACTCTTTAATATTTTTATGAGTAAAGTGTTTACAAATATTGTCAAAAATAAACCATAAATATAAGGTTGTTATCAATGCACATGTTATTCTACAGTTAAAATGATGTTAAATGAGAATTGTTTGTTTGTTTGTTTTATTGGGGTTGACCTTCCCTTTCAACACATACCTAGGTCAAATTGAGACAGTGTCTGCTTGTGACAGATCACGCTGATGGCGACTTTTAGTGCTGCTTCACTGAAATATCACAGCACAAACACATTGACATGATTCTTCACTTGTTACATTATCCTGACATCAAGTCAACCAGTCTTTCTCCTACCCAGAATGCTGAGTTCTTAGCAAGGAGTGAAAAGATTATTTGATTTTGAAGTCTGGTACAACACATGTACACAGAGAAATTATTTTTTCTTCCCATCGATATTATATTTCTTGGTTGCCTGTTTCAGTTTGCAATTTTGTACGTAAATAGTACTAAAAAATGTTGACCCAATCCTTGTCTGTGTCGAACAAGCTGACTTGGTATGTCCTGAATATGTCGAAGTGACAGTGAACCCTAAAACAACCAAAAATCTTCAAATTTCGTCTAATTTCAACTTAAAGTAAAAAAGGAATTAAAAACTTGTTTCATTTTGTGATCTGTAGTTTCATGATTGATTTCTATAATAGGAACTGTCCCCCGACATTGGCCGGTGCCTTGGCCAGTTCTGTTGTGGAGGAAATTATGAAACAAGATCTCACTGACTTTGAGGAGAGGAAGTCAAGTCCTGCAGGAGATGAGGGTATAAGTGAAGAAGAAGCAGCTAGAGATATTATCTATGATGGAGACCGTCCTCCAACAGGTAATTACAATTAAAGGGTCTAGCTATATAAGGTGACCTTTTCTTACAGAATCCTGTTTGAACACTGGCATCATGACTTCGTTTTTGTTTCACACTTGCAAGAATAACTGAAAAAAAAATTCAGATTTTTGCAGATCAGAAGGGATGCAACAAAGGGATAAAAAGAGAATATTAGTATAAAACTTATAGCATGTCCAAGTAACATTTTCTGCTGTGCACATATATCTGCTGGTCAAGGCACATTTGCTGTTTTTTCTACTTAGAATTAAATCTCCAACTTGACTCATATTCAGACTGAAAGAACACATAATGATCAGTATGAATTGTTTTGATAAAGTTCTGAATTGGTTGACTTTACACTTGACTGTTTTTTTTCAGGTTTAGAAGCAGACAGTCTGTGTACCCATGTTCTAGATACAGTTCATGAATTGTGTAAAAAATGGAAGGAAAATCTACCCAAGTTATATCCCCCTTCAAAGCTACAGAAGTGCTATGTTTATGACATAAAAAATACAAGAAGAAAAATGGAAGATCGCCACGTCTTACTACCAGATTTCAACAGTGCATTTAATATAAAGGTACAATAAATGATACAAATACTTCCTGATATTCAATATATTGACTGGTATTGATAAAGAATGACATATTCTTTTCTTTATAAGATAGTATGAACAAGCCATTAAATGGGACTTTAAAATAATATTTGATATGTTCACATTTCTTGTCAGGTACATGTGAAAGTATTTTCTCCTACGATCTATATAGGTTACGTCACTCGGGAGAGGTTGGTTTTATAAATTTATCCCACATTTTAGATAACACCTAGCACTGTTCCTATTGGCTGAAACCTGAATAGAAATGACATCAAAATACTGTGACCTCTGACGTGAATGATTTACACTGTCTCAACACTTACACCCTATATAGTTCTTTCTTTATTTACTTATTATCTGACAAATTTTAATTCTTGAGTTTATATTTTCAAACACAGCGATCAAAACGACTATTTCTTATTCTGTGTTTGTGTCTAGATTGAGATAACTATTTGTCTCGTATTCATACGCAGACATCGTCTGCAACTGGTGATTCCAAATATCAACAAGCGATATTTTTACTGACAGAAACTTGTAGGAGAAAACGGCATCACAACTTGTTAAAATTGGATATCGGGTTTTTATCTCATTCGTGCTAGTTCATTTTCAGATTTTAAAAGAACCTCGGCAAACCTTGGTTCTTTGTAAAACCTGAAAAATTAACTAACTCAAGTGAGATAAAACCGGATATCCAATCTTAGCTCATTGAGGAACCTATATGTACACGTCAAACCTGTCTTGAAGGACCACTCAAGGGAACCAAGAAAAGTGGCCTTTATAGACAGGTGACCTTTAAATACAAGTTCAACTTAATAGTTGAAATATGGAGAGAAGGGATCCAAAAATTCTGGCCTTTACAGACAGGTGGTTGTTAAAAAGAGGTGGCCTTTAAGGCATGTTTTACTATGTATCTGATTATTTTCATGTATCAATTGTAACCTACAGCAATAATTTTCTTTATGTGATTGCTAGTACATTCGAATGTTGGCTTCCCAAAATTATTATCATGTTGAATGGAAAGTAACTTAATGGCTTTGCTTTGTTGTACAGAACAAGCCGAGTCAGTCTTACTACGCCGTGTTTGATGGCCATGCAGGAGTGGAAGCAGCAGTGTACGCCGGTACACACCTGCACTGTCATCTAGCTCAATGTGAAGAGTTCTTTTTGAACCCAGAAAATGCACTCAAGTGTTCCTATAAAGGAACGGACGAGAGGTTTCTAGTTAAAGCTAAAAGAGAGGTATTATACAATTGAAATAACAATATACAGCTTCTTGTGTTTAAAGATTCTTGGAAAGTGAGAAATATTTGCTAAATTTAATGACTCTTTCTAGTAAAGCTAAAAGAGAGGTACTTTATAACTGAAATAACTATCTAAGAAGTCTTGGGAAATAGGAAATATTTGTTAAAGATGTAATGAAGCAGATTTGAAGACTCAAATTTATCCTGTAAATGAGTGTATCTTTACGTGAGGCAATATGACAGTGAGCAAACAACTTTTAAAAAAGTTAAAATATATTCCATGTGTTTTAATCCTTATTTACTATAGAGCTTTCAATATACAGCAAAAATTGGAATATCTATCAAGCAGTTTTTCAGATATTTCATTATTTGTGAAATTCAATAATACATAATTCAATATTTCAAAAAAGCACAAAATGATATTGATTATTACCTACCGGTATATGCTGTTACATGATTTTTAAGTTTGATTTATGATTTTAGTAAATTTTATAGTTTCATTGAGATGGATTTGTTAAGTTTACCAAATTTCTCAAAAAACTGGATTTTCACAAAAAATTGACATTGAATTTTTCTCAAAACCTAGCAAAATATATATCAATGAATATGCAATGTATGTAATTGCCTTAAATTGAAAAAATATAAAAAAAAAAAAATTTCCTTTGATTTAAAATATCTGAGTTCCTAAAAATAAAAATGAATCCAGATGGTTCGCATTGTTGGTCTGCTTCATATTACTTTTGTGTTTGCTAGCTGCATTACATAGATAAACCATTCATACAAAGGTACAAGTTAAAGCAACAAGAATTTGAAGCTAATTGTTTTGTTTTTAGAAATTAAAGAGTGGTTCAACAGGAGTTTCAGTTTTGATACGTGAAGATAAAATGTATGTAGCCTGGCTTGGTGACTCTCAAGCAGTTCTTGTACGCAATGGACAGGCAGTCACAACAATGGAACCTCACAAACCAGAGAGAGAGGTATATTCTTGTTTTCATCTCTGGATATAATACAAGGGACAAACATCACACAAGATATTATATAATATAATACATGTAATTCCTTAATCATAAGAAAATTGAATTGTAATTTTTGTGTTTCGCTTTGAATCCACTTTGGTTTTCAAACTAATTTTGGGTAAAAAGATCTCTAAAAATATTGTTCTTTATTTCTTAGTGCATCTGGACCGAATGTCCAAGGTGGTCATTTCTCATACAAATCCGGTCTGTCATTGTCTATGCCCCGTAAACTTTTCACATTTTTGACTACTCCTAAACCACTAGACCAATTTCATCCAAACTTTGGAGGGTGTGCAACTAGAGGGGCTAAAAGGGGAAATTTTTCAAAAATCTTCTTAAAAACTAGAAGGCCTAGAGCTTAATGCTGTGGTATGTAGTACCTTTAGGGCATGGAAAGTTTGTTCAAGGCATGACCCTTGTGTAAAAAAGTTATGCATTTTGTGGTCAAAGTTCAACAAAACTAAATAGCAAATATGTTAACTTTTCACATTTTTGTCTTTTTGGCCAACACTACTGGGCCAATTCCATCGCAACTTGGTGGATATCATCCTTCCGGGAAGGGGGTTCTGATTTGTTCAAATGATGGGGCTCAGTACCCAGGGAGGGTTTTTTTGAGGTCCAAAATGGGCAAAATTTCAAAAAAAATTCAAAAAAAATTATTATGAACTAAGGCCTAGTGCTTAATGTTTTGGTTTGTAGTAACTTTAGGGCATGGAGGACCAAGTTTGTTTCAAGGCATGACCTTTGGGTCAAAAGTATTCAAATTCCAAAAATTTACTCGTAGGCCTATTAATTCCAGATGGACGTTGGGCCTCTTGTATGTGTATTGTATTTGAAAAGCCAAATATAAAAAGGCAGTTTATTGTAGGAAATTGTTTTTGTTACAAGATGTAAAACTTTTTACAGAGTGAAAAACTCCGAATAGAAGCCCTGGGAGGCTGTGTTATGT
>JAUMGZ010168073.1:0-15346 GCA_032359645.1 Pododesmus macrochisma
TTGAAATGAAGGTTTTCATCTATATCTATATATCAAGTTTGATTGCAGTGTCTTAACCAGCACAATATAATTGGCAATCAATTCAGCACCAGAGTAGAGCCGACTACCAAGGAAAATGGAAGGAAAACCACAGCAAAAAAAAAGATTGCTTTTTTGTTTTCTCAAGCGTGCAATACAGTAGCGGCCATGCACATATAAACATATATGCAGAATAGCTAGAGTAAACAACATTCGGGATACATGCGAATTGATTGATAGAGGTATTTACACCAAATCTTTTTTGGGCGGGGTTAGGGGTACATGTTTAAGTTTTGAAAATGGAAAGCAGTGATAACATGGAAAATAACGAAATAACATCGAATTTTTATATCTTAACAACAAGGGTAATTTGTATCAACATAACAAATCACAAGAGCTACAAAAACACATTGACACCAGAATATAAAAGGAGAATTAAACGAATGTCACAACAAATCTTAAAAGATGGTTGTACATGAGGATTGACAGGGAATGGTTACCTAGCATGGCACCAGGTGGTGTCATTAAGCCGTTTAATTTGGTATCAAGCCTACCACCGCAAACACCCGATAAGAATACTAAATGTCACACATGTCTTTCCACTATTTGTTTACGAACTAAGAGCCAGTTTTGAATATTGAAAATGTTCATACCTTTTATGTATTTCTTTGGAGCATACATGTCCGATTGCATCTTCTCTGTTTGTTCTTTCTGCTTTTCAATAATGTGTATTTGTTCTTTTCGTATCTGTCCCTGCTCCGTTTTAACTTCAGAAATATCATGTTTTTGTCCAGCTTGTTCGAGTCGTACGTCATCGATTGTTTGTCCCTGAACTGCAATGTTCTGACATTGAGCTGTCTGTTCGAGTCGTACGTCATCGATTGTTTGTCCCAGAACTGCAATGTTCTGACTTTGAGCTGTCTGTTCGAGTCGTACGTCATTAATTGTTTGTCCCCGAACTGCAATGTTCTGACTCTGAGCTGTCTGTTCGAGTCGTACGTGATCGATTGTTTGTCCCTGAACTGCAATGTTCTGACTCTGAGCTGTCTGTTCGAGTCGTACGTCATCGATTGTTTGTCCCAGAACTGCAATGTTCTGACTCTGAGCTGTCTGTTCGAGTCGTACGTCATCGATTGTTTGTTTCTGAACTGCAATGTTCTGACTCTGAGTTGTCTGTTCGAGTCGTACTTCATCGATTGTTTGACTCTGGGTAGTTTTTGCAATCTGTATTTCCTCTATCAGCTTCAAAAAAAAAAATTTATACTAGATACCATACATCAAAATTGTATGATCATTATTTTTTCTTTTAACAGTAAGAACTAAAACAAGAAGAAATGTGATCAACAGAACAAAAGTTATTGACAAACAAACAATAGCTTCATAAAAAGTTACCACCAGAATGAACCAGCTAAATGGGACAGGCATTCACAATGATTCCACTCATACTGTTTTTGTTTACATATTTAAAACCAGAAACTGCTGTTAAATATGAACACATTTATGAAATTATAATAGGAGTAATCTAGAAATGCCAATATTTATCATATGAAACTGACAACACAACAAAGATACATTATTTTGCTAACATAATCTTTGCAAATCGCTTAGTATACTGAACATAATCACTTACCTTTATCAAGTCGGCATCACGTAGCACCAACTGATCTAGTTCCTTCCGCATAGACCCATCTATCGGACAATGTTTTAACTCTGAAATACATTTTTTCAAATCTATAGGGTAGCGCATTCCAAATATGAAATGTAATTCAATCAGAGCATTTGTTAAGTGTGCCCAAATGCTTTCAAAATCTTGATCATTTAACGTAGCCGATTTTGAATGTGCGAGTACCTCGTTTCTTATAGATCTCACAAATACAACAGGACCAGCTGCTTGTCCGATCTTTGATACAATTTTTGGGTCAACCGACGGTAACGTTAATCCTGGAAAAGGGTTGAATTTACAGCTGCATAAAGGATGTCGACAAGTGGCCGTGGCTTGTGCTCTATACAACTTACTCCATTCTTTTTTCGTAAATATTTCTTTTCCATTTGGATCGCTAATGCATCGACAGCATCTACGTTTGTCGAGAAAGTGGAAGAGGATGTGTTTGTTTTGTTCGAGGAATGTTTCAAATCCCCTTGAATGATGCAATGTTCGACATAATCTGTTGAGATAATGTTGCAATAGGTCAGACACGTTGTTGATGAGGGCACTTGCGAGTGACACATCACATACATTCAAGTCAATACCTGTCCTTGCACTGAAGACACAATGGCATTTGTCGTGGCCTACATGTTGTGAATTTGGACTGGGTTCGTGGAACAGTGTAGTCCACTGTACTTCCAAAAACACTTTCTGTGACGTTGATTGATTACAACAACATACAGGAGTGGTATGACGCTTATGGTATAGTTCGTGTTTGTTTTTGTTCAAGAATTGTTCAAATGAAAGATTCTGAGAGCTTAAATAGTTATCGATGATTCCAACAACAACACTTGGTGTGTATTTATATGATAGTGTAATGAGTCTGTAGAATCTATGGTCTTCCTTCTGAATAACACTCATTTTTGTTCGGCTGAAAAATAAAAGGAACTAAATTTAATTTGAAAAACATTTTAATTCAATATTATAAATCTGTCAAATAAAAATAAAAATATATGTCATGCACCTGTAAAATATTTTCTTGACCCCTTTTTCTGTAAGATTCCGATGGAAGTTCTCGGGGAACAGACATTAACACTTATGCATACAAACAAAAAGAACAACAATTGCCAATCAAATTTGTATTTGATGAGGGGTGGGGAGGGTAGAGGGAAAGATCTGCTATAAGCAATACTACTGGCCCAGACACGATGAAGGGCTCCGTCTATATCAAGAAGTCTTGATCTTGATATCAGCCCTTCTGTTTTATTTCGTGTAATATATGTAAGATTTCACTGATGTAACTGTGATCTTTTAATCTATATCTTTTCATTTTCTTCCTTACACTTGACTTAAGACGGGGAAACTGTTGTCTTTATTAAAAGACGATATTTGCAAAGCAATTTTTAAGGTTTAACCTATAATTTCCTATAGCAAACATAATTATTTAGGTAACATTCTTACCACTTCACGTATAATATATGATACGCCAGGAACACAGGTGGACTCCTGGTGAGGCGTGCCTTCTGCACTTGCTTATTATAAAATATAGCCAGTTTTGACTTTATGTACTCAGATAAAACCGCCAAAACACTCTGCTCATTTAATGCAAATTTAAAAATTCTTTGACAATTCTAAAATAATATCAATAACCGGAACACAATGCTGTCGGGTCCTTATGATCTGAGATGCGTGGCTGATAGGTGTCGATCTATCTATTTACTCGACTCGTGATGACGAGCGCATGAATTCCGAGGTTCTCCGAATGATTCTTGGGGAGAATAATGTTTTCTTTTTTAATTTTCACGAACTCTCATTCTATACATGATATCTGTTATAGAAACGAGATTTCATTTTGTATTTATAAAGATATCTTATATGTTATATGAGATATCTTTTATATTACATAAATATCTAATATAATTTCTATATGAGATATCTGATATAATATATAAGATATATTGTATGGTATATATAGGTTCCGCAACGAGTTAGGATGGATTTTCTGTCAGTAAAAATATGGCTTGTTGACATTTTGAATCACCCGTGTCGAACGACGTCTGCGTAAAAATGCGAGACAAATAGTTATCTCGTTCCAGGCACACACAAGGAATAAGAAGTAGTCGTTTTGATCGCTATGTTTGTAAATATAAACTCAAGAATTAGAATTATCTACTCAATACGCAAATATACCCGTTTAAAGAATGAACTATATCGGATGCGTGCGTAGAGACGGCGTAAATCATTCGTGTGAGAGGTAACGGTATTGTGACGTCATTTATATTCATGTTTCAGCCAATAGGAACGGTGCTGGGTGTTATCTAACATGGCGGATAAATTTATAAAACCCATCTCTCCGGAGTGACGTAACCTATATGGATCGTAGGAGAAAATGTGTGTTTGTGACAGGCAAGCAGACATGCGGGCAGCAATCAGCAATGTTAATACTACTGAAATCCAATGAAGGGTTCCATTTATTGAGAATGTTGGATTTTGATATCTGTCCTGTTGGTTGTTATTTTGATGTTTTGTGTATTATTTCTTGGTTAACACATATTTAATAGTAATCTAATAGTAAAAATGTTACTAAGAGGCTTACGTTCAAAGTCCTATTTTTCTTATGCTTTTATCTCTATTTTGGACATTGTATCCCCCTTTTGGCTCCCGCTTTTGTTTAGTTAGGTCTGGTCTATTCAGAATTGAATCACACGTAAGCGTCCATGCATGAATGGCAAGCCGTTTGGAGTTAAATCAATTAAATAGAGATATCTCTAGTTTCAAATACAGGTATCTCTATTTATATGTAAAATACAGATACCTCTTTTTCAATTAGAGATATCTGTATTTGAATTAAAGATATCTCTAATTGTACTAGAAATAGCTATATCTGTTTTTTAAATACAGATACATGTATCTCTATTTTAGATACAAATATCTTTAATTGAAATAAAGATATCTGCATTTATGTAGAAATAGAAATATCTTTAATTGAAATAGAGATACCTCTAATTGAAAAAGAGATATCTTTAATTGAAATAGAGATATCTGTATTTAAAATAGACAATACATATATCTCTAATTCAAAAAAAAAATAAAGCTATTTGTATTTATGTAGAAATACAGATATCGTTAATTGAAATACAGATATCTCTAAATGAAATAGAGATATATTTATTTAAAATACAGATATCTCTAAAAATTGAAATAGAATTACCTTTAACTATACAGGAAATAGAGATATCTTTATTTGAAATAGAGATATCTCTATTTTAAATTCAGATATATCTAATGCATAGTTAATTAGAGATATCTTAAATTGGACAAGAAATAGAGATATCTTTATTTGAAATAGAGATATGGTAGAAATAGAGATATCTGTATTTAATAAATAAAAACCCAAACGGCTTGCCATATGCATGTCTAATCAAATGAAAAGGAAGTTGACAATACAACACAGGATGAGTGAAACCAAATTTTTGTTGTTCTTTTTGTGTTTTGAATAAAGTTTTATAATCTTAAGATAACGCCAATGATATCAAATGCCATATTTAACCCACACACACACACACACACACACACACACACACACACACACACACACACTTACAAATATATATACAAAACTCTCTCCCTCTTCTCGTTCTCGCTCTTTCCCTCCTTAGCTTCTTCTCTCCCTCTCCATAAAGGTCTGCGTACGTCAAACCAAGACGATATTTAAAAGACGTAAGTCTATGGACATGGGTAAACAAAAACAAAACGTGGGACGCACACACAAAAAGGATCATTTATAAATGTATTAACTGAAAAGGATAAATCACGAATTTCAATTAAAAAAAATCTAGCAGCAAAACAACGTGTTTGCGATAGAGTAAGCCTTTTCTGCCACACTTGTGTCATCCGCCGCAGAGTCATTTCGATATTCTGTGAACGCACTTATTTTAGCGCAGTTATACTTAAGTGCTACAGCCTATGTAAGACATATTTGCGCAATCATACTAGCGTACGTAATCGTACACTAATGTTTTAAATCTAGATGTTAAATTTTAGCGCTGTACATGAATTGGTACTCTAATGTAGGCGCGAAAAGAGCTAAAATAAGAATACCGCTAAAATGTGTATGTTTACAGTATGGCAACCCTTTCCATAGTAAGAGAGAAACACATTTCACCGTTAGAAACTGTCACTTAAATCAAGGCGAAAACGGAGAAAAACCATTGACAGGATATAAATAGAAACAACAACAGTGTCAGACCGCACACTAAAACAGAGAGGACATTATAGAACAATTAAAAACTAATAATCAAAAGAATGTTAAATGGGAATCACCTTTAACAGACGTCAAGAAGAAGGCATGTTAACATACAACTACTGAAAATAAAGGCCTTGAAAGTTAGACAGTGAATAGCTTCAATAGGGACGTCATATTCCTAAATTATAGCATATACTTAAAATACGACAGGAAAAGTTACACAGTAAGCGCAAACATAAACATGTTAGCAATAAATAAATAACTATAACAAGAACCAATTATCTCTGTGTGAGAGACCCCCGTCCCGCATCTAAGGTCTAGCTTTGAAGGGACGATATCGGTGAAATACTCTGGAAGTGACGTCAGGTCCTAGTTAAACAAACAAACAAACAAACAAACAATCAAACAAACTGTTCATTTAAAGTATACAAGGCGCCTTGTATGAAGTTATCCCATGCCCTAGACAAGGTCACTGAATTTATCAATGGTTTGTTTGTATAATTAGGGCTTATAACGACACTTCCAGAGTATTTTACCGATATTGTGACAAAAGACCATAGGAGAAAAACCCAACAATAGGAAATGAAGAGAAGCGGCGATAAGAACGGGAAAACAAAGCAATAAGGATAACTCAGAAAGAAGGATGTACCCATGCAACGGCGTTTCCACCTACTCTTATATCGAACTTTGATGGGGTTCTTTATCGTATCAGGGGTTTGATAATTCCTACACACGGAACTGCCAGCTTAGCGTCCCCTCCGACGAACGTGCTGACCTTTGTATGACCTCTACCCTTCAACCTGTCTGACTTGGGTGACCCTACCAGGAACTGAAGTTCCTCCAGCACAGCTGTCCTAGTCATCGAGACGCGCAAACCTCCCTACCGCGATAAGATGTCAAGCACAGGGAAGCTGAATTTATCAAATAACAGTCGAATATAGGATTACAGTGATGTCATATATGATCTACATGTCTTTTATAAGACTGCACACTAAAGCAGAGATGATAGAAATAATTGAAAAATAATAATCAAAAGTGTCGATTGCACAAATCAAATTCATCAAACTATATAACTTTCTGATGCATCGCACTTAATTATAATATACACTGTTAAACACACACACGCACGCACGCACGCACGCACGCACGCACGCACGCACGCACGCACGCACACACACACACACACACTCGCATACGCACGCACCCACGCCCACACACACACTCGCACACGCACACACCCACACAGGAAGAATAGTAAACATGTTACCCACTGGTGCATATTAAGTGATAATAATAATAATACAATTATGTCTGAAACTTCATAAAAATGAGAAAACACTTCCTGCTCTATATAGGCCAAATGAAATAAAATAATTGTTTGTTGGCCTTCATCTAATCTAAAACATCCTCATCACATAATCTTTATGGAGAGGTTTTTTCTTTCTCCTGTTATTAATATAAAACTTTGAATAACAAAACAAGTTAACATCTATAGTTATATGAAACAATAAGTATGGCATAGGCAGATTATTTTGAAGTAATTTATAAGATTTAAACTTCCTTAGTATTAATATGTTTTCCAAGTCTGCTTAATCAGTAGTGACATTGATTTTTCCCTTTCTTCTTTTTCAATTATTCTTCATTTCCGATCATCTTACACTTTCTTTCTTTTAAATAACATGATGATCCAAATACAATCAGGAAACATTATGAGATGGAACTCAAGCAACCAGAGCATTGTAGAATTAAAAGCACATGTACATGACAAACTGCATTTAAACTTGCTGTTGCAAGTTTCATTATTTCATATTAAAGAAGGAAGAAATTGATAAAGCATTCATCGAATTGTGATAATAACTCCCCTCAGTTACTTTAGTGGTATTCAACTTTATAGATGGGGTCTTCTTCCATTACATCATGAAAGTTTATATTTGACTCAGAATTTACATCTTAATGAAATGTTGTTTTTTGTTTGGTCTAGAATGCTACCTTATTAAAGATTGTTGGAACACTGCTAGGTTCCAACTGGAGTCCATTTAAAGGAAATCTTTCCCAAAGTTTTCTAAGCATACCACTGTTGCAATGGTGATAAAAACAAAAATGTGCAGCAGTGAAAAATATCTCCATGCTTTATAATTATTATTTAGTTGGAGTGCACTGTTGTATATGATATACATGTAGACTCACTTCTCCCTGCACTTGATTTATTCTTGCAAGGGGGAAGTTGAGATCTCTGATGACTTATTTTCCTGGTAAGAATACTTTAGATCACAGTTTGAAGGATACAAGCCAAATAAAAAAACTCAGTAATAAATGTTGCATGGGCTCATCCCTTTTCTCATACTATCTCCGCTTTCTCTTACCTGTTGCTGCTTCTTGTTCTGTTCTAACAGTTAGCTTTTTGCCCCAATATCATTGAAAGATTGTGGAAGTGATTAGGCCATACCATTTTTTGTCAGTTAAGCGTCTACCTTTTTTGTTTTTTAAAAACCTAACTAGCTAACAGGTAAAAAAAGCCCACAAACCTTAACAAATACCACAAACACAAATTTTAACAGGGAACTGCAATTAATGAGCATTTAAAGAACAAATTAGAACAAAACACATTTTTTATTGTTAATGACACATGCAAAACACTAACTGAAATATTCTACATAAAATGGAAACCCTTTTGGCATTTTCACTTGATAAAATGCATTGGTAGATTTGTGTTTGTTTTTTTATATTCAGTACAAAGATCTACCCGTCTGCAGACGCTAAACATGGAAAAAAAACTTGGGATAGCCTTAAGTTAGATCAAATATAAACTGATAGTTTACTTATATTTTGAAATGTGCTTTAGAAAGACATAATAAAAATGAAAATATAACATATTAAGTGGCAAATTATTATACCTCTTTTGTGCACTATAAGTGTGCATTATTAACAATTAAAATGTATTCATTGCATTCCGCAGTACCTATATATCCCCAGTTAAAAAAAATAAATATGGGATGTTTCATTTTAAGTTCCATAAACTTACTACTTCTGGTACTTTTGCTACTTTTTATATTACAAGTAGAAGTTAATTTTTGAATATGCTGGTTAGTTCAGTACTGACAGAAACAAGCTGTCCTACACTGCATATGTAGTATACAGTTGATGCATGTAGTACATATACAGTTGGTGCATGTAGTACACGTACCAACTGTAGTCTGTATACTACTACATCTGAATTATGCAGTATATCAAGAGGACATCCATTTATGTTACATTGTCCTGTTTTGTACTTTATCTCGTAGCAGATATTTACTCCTCTGAAAAGATTAGGATTTAGTTTTTGACAGTTAAAAATGTAAATACTTTTCTACTGAACATAAGAACTGGGCACAGGTAGACATGCAAAAAATTACCGTAACACGTCGTCTACTTGGGAACTGAAATGACAACCTACAAGCATATACGGAGTGTTCAACGGCAATTCTCAGTGGACTGTTGCACCACAAGCTAACATTTCACAATGTTCAATCAAATGAGAACACCAGAAAATCCTGGATCCACGCAAAGAGACGAAAGCCCGGGCCAAGTGACAGGGTAAAGAATGTCTGTCGTTAGGCTACGCTGAAAGTGGAAAATACACTGACCTGCCGGTAGCATCGTTTTCACTGCGTCTCCGTGAAGTATGAATATTAATCGAGAAAGGTCTTATGTGGAAGAAATGGCCCGGACAAGCAAAAGCATACAGAAACAAAGACTTGACCCCGTAACCTTTGACCTTGGCCCCACGACCCCAATTTTTTACGCGACACTTCGCCTTCCCAAGTTGTACCTTTGAACCAAGTTTGAAGTTGCTGTGTGAAATAGTGTTTAAGAAATTGCCCGGACAAGATCTGAGTGGACGGACGCCTGACGGACGGACGGACGGAATGACGAGGCGCAAACCTATAGTCCCTTCCGGTTTCACCGGTGGGGGACTAACCAGCACCCGCATATAAAACTTGTCGCAAAATTTGACAACTACATCATTTAACAGAATTGATAGTGGTTAAAAAATTCGATACCGAAAATAATACTATAAAAATACTGTAAATTACCTACTGTCATCCGAAGTAAACACGAACTTTAATATATAGAAGTAGGTTGTTGATGTGTTACATGTATCGCATTTCCAATATGGCGTAAGTGATATTTGAATTGTATCAAATGCTATACTTCTTTAATTTACGGGTTTTTAAATGAATTCAGTAAAGTTTTTACTAGTTATACTTACAGTTGAACTCCTAGTTTTTACTACTGTTCCCTAAATATACATATGAGATCTTCAGTATAAAGTAATTCCATTCCCTAGTCAAGTTCATTGAATTCATCATACACTATATTAATTAAGATTGCAGTAAAACTCGTCCGTTAAGTCATATATGATATACACGTATTTTACTTGATCTTATCGGGTTCACAAAACAAGCCTCCAGACTAACTAACTTCCCTATGCATGACGCATAATTGTAATTGTAATGTTTATTTCCTTAAGCAGTACAGCTCATAAGTATAAAATAAGAACAATTCAAATGTATACATTAAATAATATACAAATTGCAAGAGTTATAATGTACACTATGTAAATGCGCTGTCGACAATGTATACAATAATAAACAAAACCAATCACATGGACATATTTTTGCTTAAACAAATACATCACTGGTGTGTTCTAGTTCTGCCCATTTTTAATTGGCGTTATATATACATGTGTGGGGGAGTATTGTTGTGCGTCCCTTTAACTCATTTTAGGTCATATTGAATCGGTGTCTGCTTGTGACAGTGTACACTTATGGCGACTTTATAGTGCTGTCTCACTGAAATATCACACCGCAGACACACTGATATGATACTTCACTCGGTCACATGATACTGACACCGGGCCAACCAGTCCTTCTCCTTCCCATTAATGCTGCGTTTTAAGCAGGGAGCGAGAAGAGTGCTCAATTTTAACGTCTTGGAATATGGCGCCACCGGGATTCGAACCCGCGATCGCGGATTCTCTCCACCAGTGTACCGACACGAGGCGAACACGCTTACCACTACAGCACCGCGCCGGTTAAAAGTGTACAGGCAAACCTTTAAACTTACCTACTTTACCTGTGCTTTACCTGTTTTTCAACTGTTTTCAACCAATATTTGTTAAAAGTGTTAAATACATCTATTTAACTTATATTTCTTGTTTTATCTGGCTACAAAATTCAATAGAGGAATGTCGTCATTATATATTGAAACAATGAATACCCACGGTGGGTTGTTGATAATTAGTCCTGTACAGGCCGCTCCGGTATATTCATCCCTTCACGTCCCGGAGTCTTCTCTATATTCTTTTTATGGCTAAAATCCACGGTCAGATATACCGGGGACTTCGAGGACATAATAAACACTGATTGCACGATGACACTTCACAACAGTGCATTCCGTATTAAGATATATATCTATTTAGTAAATTCAACAAGTCTTACCTTTGTTTGTGCATTGCTTCTATTTTATTCCGAGAAGTCTATGGATCGTACTAGGTTTTAAGCTGTCCGCCATGTTGATCAACGCAGTCAAAGAAAATGGCGGATTCAAATTTCAGATTGCACAACGGAACGAATATACAGCATGCAGCAGAAACAAAAAGAGAAAAAAAAACGAAATTGCGAAAGTTGTAATTTTGCACCTGCAAAGTTCTTGAACTTCCTAGGTCAACATTTAACTTAAGGACAGATGTATGAATGGGGACATATATGTTATTAGGTATTCCGATGGAGCATCTCGTCTTCTACATTTATAGAGAAATTGTGGTTATCAAAGATCATTCCGACATATGTAAATTCTACAAATTTTGATTAACATTAACTTCAAACATAAATATTTACATTTACAATGTAATCTCTCGATATAAATCATAAAGATTTTTTGACGTTTATTTTAGCATAACTCTGGCGTAGTTATATTGAAAACGTGTCGTAGTACTTGTCATTCCTCCGCGATCTTTTTAACTTTTAACTATTACTTTTTAATCGCAAAATTGTTAATCAACATGTTTAAGACAGTTTCTATGATTCATATTACGTATACATAATTTTTTTTATCTGTTTTTGTTATTAAGTACTCTTTTGTTGCTATGGAAACATGTCTACACTAGTTAATACGGTGGCTGTTCCGATAAAGACACTTACGGTTGCGGATTTCAATTACTGGAAAATAAATTTTTGTGGAAAAAACATAAATGAAAATATAAGTATAAAACTAGTTTAATGCTTAAATAGATATTCACTTCTTTTATCAGATTTTATGATAAGATAAAATATATAGTTTAAAAAATAGTTGTATGTGACCTATCAGTTTATTCTAAAATTACTATTATGAAAGCATCATACTTTTTTTACTTTTAAAAAATATTGGTAAATATACATTATACCTGTAGTCAGTAAACTAATCCTAGATTAAAACTGAAGAAATTAAAAGCATGTTTTATCTTTAAAAGATTAACATAACCTGATGGTAGAAAGTTTCTTGTGGGAAGAAGTTACCTGTGCTGGTTACCTGCGCTAAAACAGACTATAATTGCTCTCCTTTGATCTTTAATTACTGTCTTATATACACAAATATATTTGATTATAAGCAAGTGGGCAGACATAGACACCAGTGGCGTACCGAGAGGTGAACTAATGTGTACGCACATTGAACAAGGCGAGGGGTATGTGGGTCGCCTAGGCGCCCCCTGGTCCAGGGCAGAGCCCGTTCGGGAAACCAGGGTGGCAAAGTCCCCGGCCGAAAATGAATGTTAGCAATTTATAAAGTAATATTTGAAATTTCCGGGCTGCTTGTTTGCCTAATTTTTGCCGTGTCTAGCCTTGTAAACTGAAAACAAAAACCAATAACATCTTCCCGATTTAAATGCGTATTTAATAACATTAACATTAAACGTCGCTGCCATATTATAAACTGTCCTATCTTCAAAAGAAAGTAGACTTGAACAACAAATAACGACACTTGGCTATAGTTCATCAACTTTTGTCCTAACATAACAATTAATACTAGTGAAATTTGTTAGCTTATTGAAACATGAATCTCAAGGATTTTAAATTTAAACCTTAGTAGCTTTTTTTTTGCTCTTCTGACCGCACGCGTGTGTTTCTCCCTTTCTTTAGAACACTAGTGTATACACAGCTGCGTTTTTGCGTAGAAGAATGTACACCACTGTACACTTTGAAATATGCAGATATAAAGTTATGTTGCTTTAGTATGATTGCTACATTCATGTTATAAACGAACTAAATTCAACCAAATGCTTTTAATTGTACTACTAATTGCCAATGTGCACTTCCTTCGATTAATACGCTATATCAACAAATAGTGAATTAAAAGAATATAGGAAATAAGGTTGCGTGTCAAAAACCACACTGTGCGGTTGTTAGATAATTCATTTATTATTTGTCAATAAACACGGCAAACATAAATTAAATGTCCGTATCTATGTTTCTTTCACGTATTTCTGCACTTTTTTATCAATTCAAATCCAGCCAATATTTATACAACCCAGGATTGACCCAAAGAATGCGCAGGCGCATTGAAGACAAACATGTAGTCAGGTAAACATTGTATACAATGGCATTCTAAACATTGTTTTACATTCTGAATTGCCTTTAATTGATACTCCATTTCTTCGTACAGAACTTCTATTAATAACTGTTAACTGCTAAAATTTACTTACTGAAGAAATAAAATCACAAGGTTCACCTGTAATTCGTATGATTTAGATTGTTATTTGTAGAATAAAACCAATACGTGTTCCATAAGTAATTCACAAAATAAGTTCCCTTTGGTGACGCAGTGTTGACTGTCAATACGTCCTAATGGTTTTGAAATGTTTATTTAAACTTTCTATTGAGAGGTCTAAGATTAGGTTATTTGACTACAAAATGTACACGTGAACACGAAAAAGGTAGGTTGTGTCTATTTTGAGTTAATTAATGTGTCAACGTTACAATCTTAGGTCTTTAAAACACGATATAGGTCATCGCGAGTGATTTTCGGGTAGCATGTGTGTATAATTAATGAGCACGATGTTAACAGACGACCAAAAACAATCGACTTTATTTTTTTAAATAAGATATTCAGTAGATAATCGGAAACGAGGCGATAGTATGTTTTAACATCATATTATTGAATCACAGCAAGTCTGCAGTTTTTCAGATATTTTGACATGACACTCGTAGATCCTATGTGTTTAAGTTTACTTTTTATTTGGTGTTTGGGGAAGGGGTGTAGAAAACGCAAAACACTAAACGTCCCAATTATACAATATTTTTTTTAAATAACGAACGAAAAAGTTCGTGTAATGGTAACACGAGCGTAAACAATGAAACTTGATTATTAGATTCTCACTGGCATAGTATGGTGCTTTTCAAATCCTTCGTCGAAAGGGGAAAGGAAGTCGCATGATTACCGCACTGAATAGGTGTGCATATGCAACCGTGCGAATTATTGAAAGTGCTTCAGGTATCTAAAGGTACAAAGAAGAAAGTACTTTATAATAATAAAATACATCAACTTTAAAATCAATATAAATATCGATAAACATAGTATTCTCAAAGAGAGATTGTCGGTGTAAATTCGTATTACATTGGTTTGATTAATTTACAAATTGCGTTTGTATGTAAGATCAGATGAATATCATAGTAGGTCCAAGTTTGTATTAAATAAACCATTAAGTTATTCTCTGTTTTCTGTAAACAGAATTTATAATTTCATTGTTAAAACATTTTAGAATGAAAATTGTAAACCGAGACGTACTGTTTTTAAGCAAGATAATAATGGTAAAATACATCGGTGTAAATGAAAAACAAGAGTGCATCTGGATTGGCATTTGTTTCTTTTGACCCTAGGGTCATGTCTTGAATAAACTTGGCTCTCCATGCCCTAAGGTTACTACAAACCTAAGCATGCATTAGGCACTAGGCCTACTATTTTATCAAATTTTCACCCAGGTGACCTTCCCTGGGTACTGAGCCACATCATTTACATAATCTAAACCCCCTTCCCCTAAGGATGACATCAACCAAGTTTTGGTAGAATTGGTCCAGCAGTGTTGGAATGGAAGTCGAAAATGTTGTAAGCTAACATATTAGCTATATATACAGCGTTGAACTTTGACCCCGAAATGCGTAAAACGTTTTTGGTTCCCTTGGTCCCGCCTGGTTTGATTGTTTGTTTAATTAGGGGTTAACGTCACTTCCAGAATATTTTACCGATATCGTGACAAAAGACCAAAAGAGAAAAACCAAAAGATAGGGCAGGAAAAGAAGCGGCGACAGGAACGCAACTGAAAGTAATAGAGATAGAGATAATATCATATTTGTTTGAAAGTTGTATTACATCCAAACACTTATGAAAGAATTAACTACTACAAAAGCGTATGTTTCCACCAA
>JAUMGZ010168084.1:0-15344 GCA_032359645.1 Pododesmus macrochisma
TGTGCTGACATAACTAGACTCATCGCTGTGCTGACATAACTAGACTCATCGCTGTTCTGACATAACTAGACTCATCGCTGTGCTGACATAACTAGACTCATCGCTGTGCTGACATAACTGGACTCATCGCTGTGCTGACATAACTAGACTCATCGCTGTGCTGACATAACTAGACTCATCTCTGGGCTGACATAACTCATCGCTGTGCTGACATAACTAGACTCATTGCTGTGCTGACATAACCCCGGACGGGAATCGAACTAGGAGGTGAAAGGCTTTTATGGTTACAAGTCGGTGAGTTTAACCACTAGGCCACCGCGGCCCCAAACCTTAACGTTGCTTATTCATTACAAGTGCACAATGACCATAAACTCTAAATTATTTACATGTAACGTCTTTATATTTATCCATGTTGTTGTATCCGCGGCATAATATTCAAAAGAGAGAGCACAATCAAAATCACAATATTACAGTTATTTACCGTCTTGGATATCTGAAATTTTTATAACAGACCTCAATAAAATAAATCAAAAATATTTCTTTTTTGGGAATTAGATAATTATTACGAAAACTTACTAGTTTGGTGTGTTTAATCAACATGGATCGTCGCTACAATAGATTTAACAAAAACAAAGAGAGATCATGAACATAGAAAAATACATAAATTACATTGATTTAGAAATTCGAAATTCATGATAACTGTATTATCGTAGATACGATATCACATCGAAGAAAATTATCGTGAATTGAGTCTTCAAACAAGTTTTCTCAAAACACAAGTTTACAAAATAACAAAAATACAACAGTAGTTTGAATTCAATTTTACAACGTACTCTCCTTGTTGGAAGAAATAAAATGATATGATGATGATGATGATGATTGGTAAAAGTTGTATACAGCCCTTTAACGTTGTTTAGATTCATTGAAAAGCAGACGACTATGAAAGTGAGTCATGTACATCACGTGGCTAATAACAACCAAATAAGGCAATTTGAACACATACCATTATTTAGGATAGCGCCAGGGAATTCCGAATAACCTTGAAGAGCCAAAAGACAATACAAAATGTAGATAGAATGCGAAAGAGACATTTACGATCCATGTGTCTGAAAACGTGGTGTATATTTAAATAGAATCGTCAGAGATTCTTGATGAGCTTGAAAGCAAAGTACCCATGCATGTGCAGTATAAATCTCCAATGAACATGGACGTCAAATATGCACAAAATTACTTGCGCACAAATTAGATTCAGTCTGAGCGCTCAACGTGCTTCAATTGAAAGTGAAGACGCATTGGTTAAACTGTTTGAAATAATCAAGAATTTTAGATTCTAGTACATGTTTATGTGCAGACCAAAATAATTTGAGAAAACTAGCAGAACAAGCAATATCCCAAATTTTAAAACTATACAAGAATAACTGCGTAAATTGAAACTTAGAGCATATGGTGAGGTTTTTCGTGTTATTAACATCATCAACAGAGAATAAAACCTATATTATCTTCGAAATGAATAGCAATAACTAGCGCTATGTGTATAATATGTTTAAACAATACAAAAAGCCTTCAGATCTACGGCCTTCGTTGTTTATATATTTATAAACAGTTTTTCGTCCTTGTTATATATCATAACACAATACAAACAAAAACGTAAATTATTTCTCAAATAAGCAACTGCAACTTAGGAAAGTATCTCATCCTACTAATACATGTACCTCGTTGAATACAGTTATTTGGTCAACAGGTATAATTAATTCGACAACAATAAATACACGATAGTGCATTTTCCCGCCATTATCAAAACTTTATCTTGCCATCATGTTATAAGTTGTTATGCATACTCTGCTGTCTTTAAAAAACATATCGGTCTCGTAATCGCTACATATAACAACTGTGGGATATAGCGGAAGACAGAAGAACATCAGACCATGTGCTAATTGTAGCATAATGAATACTGCATGCCGCTTTCACGATACACCAGTAAGAATGTTATGCAGGTAAACTGACGTACACTGTAATATAATAGAACTAATTACAATTTCAGTGCACACTGTGTCAAACTCCGACCTAGTTGTTTATATATGTTCAAATATTTTCTCACCCTCATTATATATTTCAACACAACACAGACATAACCTTATTTGTTTATCTAAATTCTAAATCCTTCAGAAAACTGCAACAGAGAATTCACCTTGAATTACGAAAAACCAGAGTAATCCTTCTCCTCAGAAGTTCGATACATGGTCAACTTTATTTCAATCATGCGACACTTTAGTAATTTCCTTTTTGTTACCGCAGTTATGTCTGACATTAGTGAGTAACTGCAGTCAGTTCGTTGAATGAGTATCTACTGGGAGGAATACGTATTCCTCCCAGGTATCTATTACGAATTTTGCTAACATTTCTAGGAACCTACACATTTGACTGTAAATAGAATGTTTCTTACTAAATTGTTTATGCTCCACTTGGCACATTGAATTGTCTCTAAAAGTAGAACCTCTTGTTTATTTCAGTCACTCAAACTTTACAGTTCTTACACGCACTCTCTGTACCATCTTCGCTGGCCAAGTTCTGTTGATTGGATCTAAATGTTCTGATCAACCAATGAAAACAATCCATTCTTATATGAATAATGGCTTTCTTCGGTTGAATCTAACGTAGTAGCAATCAACAGACCTCGGCTAGCAAAGATGGCTCTGGACATTATGACAAATTAACTAACGTCAGCTAGATTTTGTATATTGATATTTGATTTTAAATTAGAATATATTCTAACATGAAGTAATAAATCCTTTTTTTCTTTCTCTTTTATCAATTGTAAATCTGTAATTACATTATAAGGTCATTAGTACTTTCCTAAAGTTAAATATAACGTTTAAAAGTGTGAGAGAACAGCTTTAACTTGCTGGTACACGAAGACGAAAATCCCCCGAGTTTCATTAACAGTGCAATAGTCAATAAAGACACGCTACATTTTCAATGTGTTCCCTTTGGTATAAAACTGCTTCAACCAAGCAATCATCGAGTTTAATAGTTATTTCAATTGCATTTTGTAGACGGCACACAACGCTAGGGTGTGCTCATTTGACATGTTCTTTTTTTCAAATATATAAAGAGTATATCAATGTGTGCTTCTATTTTAAAAATTATTTTTTAAATCATTCCTATTTGTTTTTTTAAACAAAATTAGAAGAAAGTGTTTCAACGCTAAGTATAAAAACCTCCTTTGAGAGCAATGTCTCCCGGATAGATCACGTCTATTTCCAAAAATAAAACACCGATGGTCTTTCGAGAGCAAGAGTGCAGAATAAGTTAGTGACCTAGAATCATATAAAAACGTCGCAAAGAAAGTTTTAGTTCTAATTTGTTTTTTGGTTTGTGAGGGGGGAGTTAACGTCCCTTCAACTCATGTTAACGTTATATCGAGACGGTGTCTGCTTGTTACAGTGTGCACTTATGGCGACTTTATATTGCCGTCTCACTGAAATATCATGCTGCATACACATTTACATGATACTTCACTCGGTTACACTATCCTGACACCGAGCCAACCAGTCCTTCTCCTACCAAGAAATACTTAACTTAGCAATAAATGAGAGGCTTACATAATCTTAACGTCTCAGGTTTGAAGCAACCGGGATTCGATGGAATCGATAGAATAGGATGTACGATCTAAGTTTAACTAGATTAAGGCCCTGTTCTAGGATGTACGATCTAAGTTTAAGTAGATTTAGGCCCTGTTCTAGGATGTACGATCTAAGTTTAACTAGATTTAGGCCCTGTTCTAGGATGTACGATCTAAGTTTAACTAGATTTAGGCCCTGCTCTAGGATGTACGATCTAAGTTTAACTAGATTTAGGCCCTGTTCAAGGATGTACGATCTAAGTTTAACTAGATTTAGGCCCTGTTCTAGGATGTACGATCTAAGTTAACCTATATTTAGGCCCTGTTTTAGGATGTACGATCTAAGTTTAACTAGATTTAGGTCCTGTTCTAGGATGTACGATATAAGTTTAACTAGATGTAGGTCCTGTTCTAGGATGTACGATCTAAGTTTAACTAGATTTAGGCCGTGTTCTAGGATGTACGATCTAAGTTTAACTAGATTTAGGCCATGTTCTAGGATGTACGATCTAAGTTTAATTAGATTTAGGCCCTGTTCTAGGATGTACGATCTAAGTTTAACTAGATTTAGGACCTGTTCTAGGATGTACGATCTAAGTTTAACTAGATTTAGGCCCTGTTTAGGATGTACGATCTAAGTTTAACTAGATTTAGGCCCTGTTCTAGGATGTTCGATCTAAGTTTAACTAGATTTAGGCACTGTTCTAGTCTATGTGACCTAGAAAAAAGGATTGCACGCTGACTAGCAAAGCGAGTTGACTTGATAAATGTCCGAATCTCTTTATAGAGGAGATTCGGTTCTGATGCTCGGTCCCCTCTAATTGCTTGCCGGTGAATTGTGTTCGGTAAGCTACTTGACTCTATTGATAATTTATCATTTAAGTCAGATTTCTGATTATTATATTTCGTTATATATTATATTTTTACTGTGTATTAGAATATAATAGTTTGATGGGCTTTTTCGGATCATTTTTATCTACTCTAAAACTTCCCTGTTTTGTCCCCTAGCTCTAGGTTGTATTGGTAACCTGTATTTATAAAGTGGACTTTTACGTCTGTTTTTCTGCTATTTCGAATGGTTTATTATTGTACTTTTCATTGTCGCTGCCTTTTTGATATATTTTGTTTAGACTTGATGTGAATATCCAAATAAATCACATTAAATTGCCAAATTTTCATTCATGTTAATACTTATATATTTTTACGACCACTCATGTAATGTGCGCTTATGATTGACAGTTAAAGGTTTATATTTAAAAACTTGATATTTTGTGGTTTGAGGTCCCACTTCGGTCGGTTATGAGGGAAGGTTGGGATCCAATAACCGTCGAATAAACGCCATTCAATTCGCTGTATATTTCCAAGTGGTAGAAGACCTCAGCTAGTTGTGTGATGTTATTTTATGTCATTTGTGTGTTCAACTTTGTAACACGATGGCCTTTTTTTCACATGGCATTCTTCCTAACTTCAAACCAAAATATTTAGACAAACTGTGATTGTAGTGTTCAATTGCTAATTTAAACTACCAGATTTAGACAAGCTGTACTTTCATTGGTCAGTCATAAAACTAATCAATAAGTTGGAGTAATTTGGATTTCCCCGTTATTAGTACACTTCATCAACGTACCGGTCACATGAATTTGTATCCAGTAGACTTGGATTTAACGGGTGACATTTTTCTCTTTTCATTTTATCGTATTTACAATGGCTACAGTTTTTCTTTTAAATTTTCCAAGCAGACGACTATTTTTTTTTTTTTTTTTAAATATGATTATACTGTTCGAAATCTCAATAAAACATCATGGATTGTAAGAACGCATGCGGTATGATTCTCAACTATGGATTTCTTGGTTTTAAATGAAACATATGGTGTCCAAGCCTATATATCATCAAGGCTGTACCGTTACTGCGCTATAATGTGTTACGTAAACGGGTAAACTGGATTTTAACGACGGGCAGTCCCGAGAATCAACTGTACATCTTACATATCACCATGTCGTGACTTCTACTCATCGGGAGAGACAAGCATGTATCACTCGTAATAAAATCATGTAGACAATCTAATCGTTATTCGATCTTGATTAATACTAGAGCTAGGAACTCTTTATTATAATAGAAGTACAGCACGCGATACCGAAAGTTAAATATATTCACGTAATTCACACATACTGTTGTCAAGGTTGAATTTGGGCAATAACTACCGCGGTGTTAAATACTTAAATGACCTAAATTAAAAAAAAGTGAGAGAAAATTAAAAATTGAAACGTGTTCGTCTAGAAGACAAACAGAGAAACGGCTGGCGTTTTCATGTTGCACACTTGGGCACTCACTCGAAAGGATAATTGCAGCTTAATTGATAACATGTCAAAAACTATAAAACACCATCGACGACTTCTTACAGCAAATTGCTAAAACATGATTACGTTTTATATGCAATTAATGAACCTTACGTACAAACTGTTCATAGATAGGGGTCCTTTACTTTAGAAGATTAATTAGAGTGCGTTGTGATTTAATCAGCCATATTTGTCTTTGCATGTCTCGTCTAATAAGGAAACTTCAAATGCGTCTTCAAACAAAGTACTAAACAAATTCACATTACACACGTCTCTAGAGTATTTAATACATCGGAATGATATCAAAGATGTATGTAAAAACTCAATGGCGTTGCATAATCTCGTTGGTTGTTGTAATGTGTTTGAAACACAAATAAAGCTCCCGCCGCGGTGCCAATCCTCTTTAATGCGCATCTCGATGTCCGTGTATTAACATTGAAACATTATAAATGATCGATGAATCTTTATCTCGTCGTGGTTCTACTATACAAGAATCAATGTCAGTCTTTGTTTCATAGCCGATGTTAACACCTAATAAAATACCTAGGTAATGCTGCGGCTTTTACAAATACTTATAAACTGCATGTATGAGTTACATTGTGTAAACGTCCTCGGAAACTGAAGACATGGAGACATATATTTTAAAGCATTTAACAAGGCCAACTAAAATAGGTGATTGTTGTATGTTACAAGTACAAACATAAGGGTAGGTAGGAGGTAAACATACTGTCTAATGTACCAACATAAGGGTAGGTAGGGATAAACCTACTTGCTAATGTACCAACATAAGGGTAGGTAGGAGGTAAACATACTGTCTATTGTACCAAGGAAGGGTAGGTAGGAGGTAAACATACTTTCTAATGTACCAAGTAAGGGTAGGTAGGAGGTAAACGTACTTTCTAATGTACCAAGTAAGGGTAGGTAGGAGGTAAACATACTTTCCTATGTACCAACATAAGGGTAGGTAGGAGGTAAACATACTTTATAATGTACCAACATAAAGGTAGGTAGGAGGTAAACCTACTCTCTTATGTACCAACAAAAGGGTAGGTAGGAGGTAAACATACTTTCTTATGTACCAACATAAGGGTAGGTAGGAGGTAAACATACTTTCTAATGTACCAACATAAGGGTAGGTAGGAGGTAAACCAACTATCTAATGTACCAACATAAGGGTAGATAGGAGGTAAACATACTTTCTAATGTACTAACATAAGGGTAGGTAGGAGGTAAACATACTTGCTAATGTACCAACATAAGGGTAGGTAGGAGGTAAACATACTTTTTAATGTACCAACATAAGGGTAGGCAGGGGGTAAACATACTTTCTAATGTACCAACATAAGGGTAGGTAGGAGGTAAACATACTTTCTAATGTACCAACATAAGGGTAGGTAGGAGGTAAACATACTTTTTAATGTACCAACATAAGGGTAGATAGGAGGTAAACATACTTTATAATGTAATAGCATAAGGGTACAGTTGTAGGTAGGCGGTAAACATACTTTCTAATGTACCAACACAAGGGTAGATAGGAGGTAAACATACTTTCTAATGTACCAACATAAGGGTACAGTTGTAGGTAGGAGGTAAACATACTTTCTAATGTACCAACATAAGGGAAGGTAGGAGGTTGACATACCCTTCTAATATGCCAACATAAGAGTAGGTAGGAGGTAAACATACTTCTAATGTACCAACATAAGGGTAGATAGGAGGTAAACATACTTTCTAATGTACCAACATAAGGGTGGGTAAGAGGTAAACATACCTTCTAATGTACCAACATAAAGGTAGGTAGGAGGTAAACATACTTCTAATGTACCAACATAAGGGTAGGTAAGAGGTAAACATACTTTCTAATATACCAACATAAGGGTAGGTAGGAGGTAAACATACTTCTAATATACCAACATAAGGGTAGGTAGGAGGTAAACATACTTTCTAAAGTACCAAGTAAGGGTTGGTAGGAGGTAAGCATACTTTCTAATATACCAACATAAGGGTAGGTAGGAAGTAAACATACTTTCTAATGTACCAACATTAAGGTTGGTAGGAGGTAAGCATACTTTCTTATGTACCAACATTAGGGTTGGTAGGATGTAAACATACTTTCTAATGTACCAACATAAAGGTAGGTAGGAGGTAAACATACTTTCTAATGTACCAACATAAAGGTAGGTAGGAGGTAAACATACTTTCTAATGTACCAACATAATGGTAGGTAGGAGTTAAACATACTGTTTAATGTTATTAACAAAGGCAATATAAGGGACGAGTCCTGGGTTTAACAATTCTTGCCAAAGTGTATGGAGTAGGAAGGGTAATAAGAAAGAAAAGGCATGTTATAAAACAAATGGTGGTGTTATTTATCTCCCAATAAATATATAAACCTAATGCTGACCTTTCAACCTATTTATTCAAATATTGACAACTTGTGAAATGTGTTCAATAATGCTAGTTATAGTCATAGATTTGTAACAGAAACTTGACAAGCCCATTGAAATTATAATGTATAAGAATAAAGCAATGCGACCAGACCAATGAGACCAGGCAAGACCAATGAGACCAGACCAGACCAATGAAACCAGACCAAAATGATCAGACCAGACCAGATCAATGAGACCAGACCAAAGAAACCAGACCAGACCAACGAGACCAGACCATACTATACCAATAAGACAAGACCAATACGACCAGACCATTTTTAGAACATACAGAAACAAATACTTTTTGTTAGGCCTTATAGCATGTTTAAGGCTCTTTATTTCCTTATGTTTCATTTTTATCATAAGTAAGAAATTGTCGATGTACTCTAAGTTAACGTTTTGGACTTTTTTTTATCGATATTACTCTTTGCACTTTAGCTTTCGCTTACAATACAAATAACTGGCTCATAATCCTCAAATCTAAAGACTTACAAAAGATAACAATTGCAGACCCAAAACTTAACCTTGACACGTGAAACACCATTGTAATTACCCTTATTATTAGGATTTCGTATTTGGATCTCATTTGGCCGACATGTCTTTAACTGCTTAGAAAAAGACATTTAATATTGTGATATTCTGGACAAAATGTGGACTTTGTTAACGATTTGTTAGATTCTGAAGACATGAAAAAATGAACACACATGTGACAATTGACACTGGATCAGAAGCATAGTAATAATAAGTTTCAAGCAGCTTTGTTTATGCGTCTTTCTTTATGAAAATACCTTAGTTTTTTATTTTTAATTTCCTATCATTTTTGAGTGGTTGAAGGGTTATCGAACAAATTCTAACCTTATAGAAAACAATTTCAGTGTTCAGTAAAATTAGATAAATAGTTATCATATAATACTATATTTAGTCTCTTTGTATTCTAGGTTTAATACTGCAATCGACACATACACATTTTTTTTTTATTTAATATGCATACACTGGACATTCAATTGGCGCGTTGACCAAAGTGTAGATGTTCTGACCCCAAAAAGGCGCTACGTCTACACATAGCACAAAGGCTAATAATACACAGACACACAGTCTGGGTAAGGTTTAACTTTTACGACTAACATGTTAGCTATATCGATTCTTGGTCTGTGATTCTAAAATGATTTTAAGACATACACGACCCACAGGAACAGTTTAGATTCTCACTGTAGTTAATTATTTAACAGGGAACAGAAATGGTACGCAATGATGATCAACGTTGTATCACAACTGTTTAGGCATAAATTACCTTACTTTTAAGTTATAATACAAAGCCAACCCAACTCATAGTTCACTATCTTAACGTATGGTAAACAATAACGGCCCAACTGTCGCACAGATATTACAAAGGTGATACAACTGGTTGTAGACAAACAATACCTTTACTTATAAAACATAAAGACGATACATCTCATGACCATGGAACGCCAACCATGACTTTGATGGTTACTTTCTTTGGCTTTGATTAATTTTAAGTACTTCCGTATGAACAGTTAGCATTGTCAAATGACAAGCAACTACAGCCACCAAATGACACACTAGCACTGTCGAATGATAAGCAACTACAACCAAATGACTAACTAAAGTGCACTGCCGAATGAAAATAAACTACAGTCGAATAACAAGTTGAGAAGAAAATACAGCCACCGAATGACAAATTTGTACTGCAGAATGACAAGCAACTATAGCCGAATTACAATTTAGCACTGTCGAATGACAAGCAACTACAGACAAATGACTAGTTAGCACTGCCGAATGACAAGCAAGTACAGCTGAATGACAAGTTTGCACTGTCGAATGAAAAGAAACTAGAGCCGAAAGACAAGTTAGCACTGCCGAATGAAAAGAAACTACAGTCGAATGACAAGTAAGTACTGCCGGGTGGCAAAAACATACAGCCGATTGACAAGTTAGTACTGCAGAATGACAAGCAACTACAGACAAATGACAAGTAAGCACTGCCGGGTGACAAGAACATACAGCCGATTGACAAGTTTGTACTGCAGAATGACAAGCAACTATAGCCGAATTACAAGTTAGCACTGTCGAATGAAAACAAACTACAGTCGAATGACAAGTTAGCACTACCGAATGACAAGCAACTACAGACAAATGACAAGTTAGCACTGCCGAATGACAAGCAACTACAGCTGAATGACAAGTTAGCACTGTCGAATGAAAAGAAACTAGAGCCGAAAGACAAGTTAGCACTGCCGAATGAAAAGAAACTACAGTCAAATGACAAGTAAGCACTGCCGGTGACAAGAAAATACAGCCGATTGACAAGTTAGCACTGCAGAATGACAAGCAACTACAACCCAATGTTAAGTTTGCACTACCAAATGGCATATTAGCATTGCAGAATGAAAAGTAACTATCAAAGTCGTGCTTGGCGCTCCATACATGACAAACATACTCTTTATGTATATATCACAAAGACGACCCGTGTGTTATCTCGTTAAAGTAGAAACAATATATTTTGTTTATTTACATTGCGTCAGCGTCTCGCTGAATCAACTTCTGTTATACAGGGCGTGCACAGCTTATCATGATCTGTACCGGTGGTGTTCATGGAATCATCTCCCTCGTCAAGAATCCTAGAGCTAACAGATGCATTTGGTCCACACTTTTCATTTTGAAAGATTTGATAAGAAATGTCCAAAATCAAATAATTTCATTTAAAAACCATTTCAAGACTCGAGTCACGTACATATGTTGCTGTGAATCAAAAGCTGTTGTTCTCTCTTGAAATGTGTTAAAGAAATGTTTCTAAACAGAATGTCGAATTTACGATGTATTGGTATGTTCAGCAAAACTATCGCTAGCTAAGTAATAGGGGAAACAAAGTAACAACAAAATTACCAAACTATAAATCCAAGATACTTGTGCCGATCAATGAGCACACTACTTCTTATACTTAACGAAGTTATAAAACTGAAAGACTTTGGAAGGGATTTTAAGTCCTGATAAATAATCAAACGAGCTAATCTTCCGACTTAACATTTAGATATAAGTATCAGTTGAATTCCGATTAAATTTATATATTTATCAATTTCATGTATAAAAAAATTAAATAAATCTTAATCTTCTTTTCGACAACGAGTTGGTCCATACTTCACAAAGAGTTCAAAACGACCCTAAAGTAAAGTGTAACGAGAAAGGGAATTGAAGGTTGGTTGTTTAAGCGTTTTGATGACTATATAAATTTCGAAATAAGATTAAGTTGCAATCTCTAATGCTAACATTGACAAAGCGGTAGTATCCCTACTCGAATATATCCGTTCAGCAAGTACTATAGTTATCCGTATCCTTTATTTACACTTGCTTGTTATCCATTCTCTACACTTACTTGTTATCCATTCTTTACGCTTGCTTGTTATCCATTCCTTACACTTGCTTGTTATCCATTCTCTACGCTTGCTTGTTATCCATTCTCTACGCTTGCTTGTAAACCATTCTCTATACTTGCTTGTTATACATTCTCTACGCTTGCTTGTTTTCTATTCTCTACACTTGCTTGTTATCCATTCTCTACACTTCCTTGTTATCCATTATCCAAGCTTGTTTGTTATCCATTCCATACACTTGCTTGTTATCCATCCTCTACACTTGCGTGTTATTCATTCTCTTCACTTGCTTGTTATTCATTCTCTACACTTGCTTGTTATCCATTCTCTACACTTGCTTGTTATCCACTCTCTACACTTGCTTGTTATCCAATCTCTACACTTGCTTGTTATCCATTCTCTACACTTGCTTGTTATCCATTCCCTACACTTGCTTGCCACATAAACTCAAGTTGCGTTCTCAACTACCGCCGCAGTAGCTCAGTAGTAAGAGCGTTTAACTCGTGTTAAGGAAGCGCGCTCGACATCAGTTCGGGCCACACATTAGACGTTTAAATAAGGTAAACTTTTGTCTCCCTGCTATACATTCAGTATTTCCGGATAGGAGAAGGACAGGTAGGCTAGATGTCAGAATAATGTGACCTAGTAAAGCATCTGCTAATGTGTCGGTGGCGTGATATTTCAATGAGCCATCACTATAAACTTGGCATCCGCGCACGCTTACAAGCAGACACCGTTTCGATATAACCTAGACATTACGAAAGGGTTGTTAAGCCCCCATAAAGTATAAAACATCGACTTATAAGATCCACTGGCAATAACTTGAACTTGTGGTTACAACTGTTATTGATGCCAGCACTTTTCATTGCATAGTTATAATTATAATAAATCTGCTTTAAGTTTCTTTATAGTGCAATAAAATTACCCAATACCAACTGAGGATAAATAAGTATTAAAAAGTTAATCCTCTGAAGATATAAAGACATTTATGCTAACCATAAGGCAAGAGTTGTATGTGCCTAGTCCAGATTTGCAAGTACAATGGTATATACCGTAACATGTGTCAATTGTTTAACTACATAGTGACATTATACTTACATCTTTTTAAAGGAAGCAGAAATTGCAAACGAAACAACCGTGACACAAAATGAGATGTGTAAATAAAGTATGTATTACACTGTGTGTTGTGTGTCTATATACCGTGGCACACCACGGAGACTCATTAGTGTTGCGTTATACCACCAGCCATAAGGGATGCGTAATTCATGGCTTTCTCGGACATAGGCAATAATATGTTTTCTGTCCCCTGGGATCTGTGATTCCCTCTATAAGTGGACAGAGTGATGTATTGTTAGCGACAGTATTTGTCAAATGAGCAATGAGGATAGCACAGCCGAGGATGGCCGTATATATAGTTGAAAAAAAACATTTACCCAGAATAACCCTATTAAAAATGTCGTCGTGCTATATTGGCAATTTGAAAGGCCATGTAGCGTAGTTTGTGTTATAATTTAAAACTCTTTTGTGTCCTCATTATTTGGAACATAAAAACATTTCCATCGATAAGACAAACTAATTTTGCATTTCTATGAAATTGTACAATTGTTCATTTCCGTAACGAGACTATTAATAAGCTCGTTATTGTAACCTCATATGAAACAAAAACCAAAAATCCTTGTAGTCATTAACTTGAAAATAGATGTAAACGTAACGTTCTTTTCCATGTACACTTCTGAACTTTGAAATGACACTTTTTTGCTCATTGCATTAAGTGTACCTCTTTCCGTGGCACTTATTCAATAATACAGCTATAAAAAAGTCTTTTACTGATGGGGTCAACCTAAGTTTAAAAGTTAATCAAGTGGAGTCCAGGTACATGTATTAAACATGCACTTTGGAGAAGTGGTACTCCGGTGGTAATAAAATTTAATTTTCTTGCCACGTGCATCTCCTCCTGATCTGTAAATATGGTGGTTCGTTTGTAACATCTCGTATTTTCGCTCTAGGCTTGTGTCAGGAAAACTTCAAAATGAATGCCATATATCGAGAGTATTGTACGATAATGGGACAAAACCAGCGCAATTTTATGAGAATTCGACAGATTTGATCGCATTATCGCTTTTCCTTTGTCTCATATTCTCGCAATCAAACGTTCTTACCGTACATACAAACACGGTTTATATATAAAATACTTGACATGCAAAACGAAGAGATAGCGAGAATGTCACAAACAGAAACACGAGATTCTACAGGTGTTTTTCATATCAGCCATGAAGTAGGCTTACATGACGCTGGTCCGTTCACTTGTGGAATATGCCCAGTCGTTTTGGTCCTTCGTCATCAGAAAATTTGAGAGCGTACAACGAGGAAAGCGTACACCGAAGAACAGCAAGGTTTATCTTGAGCAACCAGCACTATATGTCTTGATCCAACGTACGTCTTGGTTAGAGATTCGAGAGAAAGGACGGCAATATAACACACCAATGATCACGTCTACCAGATCCCGTACTGTAGGATATACACCAGGGGAATGATGTTCTCCCCGAGAACGGTTTGAGACTGGAAACGCTCAACCACATATCGCAAGGCTGGTCCAGTCGAAACAAGCAAGGTTTTCCATGTGTTCAGTAATCCCTCCTACCTTGTTCTAAACATTGATGCAGAACATAGTTTATTTTACTGTATGATCTTCAATAAGACAGAAGCTGAAGTTTCATATTCTCATGCCGGTGTTACCGCAATCCCGCACAACAATCCCATTTCCTCGTATTATCATGCCGGTGTTACCGCAATCCCGCACAACAATCCCATTTCCTCGTATTCACATGCCGGTGTTACCGCAATCCCGCACAACAATCCCACATCCTGGTATTCTCATGTTACCGCAATCCCGCACAACAATCCCACATCCTCGTATTCTCATGTTACCGCAATCCCGCACAACAATCCCACATCCTGGTATTCTCATGTTACCGCAATCCCGCAAAACAATCCCACATCCTGGTATTCTCATGTTACCGCAATCCCGCACAACAATCTCATATCCTCGTATTATCATGCCGGTGTTACCGCAATCCCGCACAACAATCCAATATCCTCGTATTATCATGCCGGTGTTACCGCAATCCCGCACAACAATCTCATATCCTCGTATTCTCATGCCGGTGTTACCGCAATCCCGCACAACAATCCCATATCCTGGTATTCTCATGTTACCGCAATCCCGCACAACAAAACAATATCCTCGTATTATCATGCCGGTGTTAGCGCAATCCCGCACAACAATACCATATCCTGGTATTCTCATGCCGGTGTTACCGCGATCCCGCACAACAATCTCATATCGTCGTATTCTCATGCCGGTGTTACCGCAATCCCGCATAACAATCCCATATCCTGGTATTCTAATGTTACCGCAATCCCGCACAACAATCCAATATCCACGTATTATCATGCCGGTGTTACCGCAATCCTGCACAACAATCCCATATCCTGGAATTCTCATGCCGGTGTTCGCGCTATATCCTCGTATTATAATGCCGGTGTTACCGCACTCCCGCACAACAAT